>PVKB01004002.1:0-165249 GCA_004027205.1 Ctenodactylus gundi
TTTTTTTTTTTTTTTTTTTTTTTTTTTTTTTTTTTTTTTTTTTTTTTTTTTTTTTTTTTTTTTTTTTTTTTTTTTTTTTTTTTTTTTTTTTTTTTTTTTTTTTTTTTTTTTTTTTTTTTTTTTTTTGAGACAGGTCTCACTCTGTAGTCTAGGTTCTAAACTCACTATGTAGCCCAGGCTGGCCTTGGACTCGGGACAGTCTGCCTGCCTCAGCCTTCCGACTGCTGGGATTACAGGAGAGTACCACTATGGCCAGCTTACATTATTCTGCAGGAATACTGCTCTGCTTATCCTAAAATCCCTTTAAAAACCTTGATGTGCCAGTTAAATACATGCTAATGAAATCAGAATTTCTGGGGTGAAGGCTGGGCTGCAGTACCCTGCAAGGTCCTCCAGGTGGTCCCTCTGTGCAGCAGAGCAGGGGAACCACTGGTCAGAGGCTGCTAATTTTAGGGAAAAACACCAGTCTTTCAAGATAAACACAACTCCTCTAAATAACAAGTTCTTCTAAACATAGAACTCACTAAGGTTCTCCTCCAGAAATCCCACAACCCCCAGTTCAATTATTTGTGCCCAAATAAGCTCAATATTTAGTACCCATGTGTGCCAGTACCACGCTGAGTATTAACATCTCGTTTTCTTGACACTTTTAACATAAGTTCTCTGATCTGATCAGTATGATGTATTTGCAGAGCACTTACTATGTGGTGGGAATGAATGCTACATGCCAACCCTATCGGGACAGCTCAGCTTTCTGGGTGACCATCTCAAGCACTCCATTAAACCATTTCCAGAAAGAAACACTGAAGAGCAGATTTTTTTTTCTTTGCCAAAACAATTTTCCCTCTGTTTTATCAATTATATTAACTATAAATATGTAAAAGGTATAAAAATACAAGAACTCAAAATTCTGTTTCTTACGCTGCAGAATTCTGATTTCTTTCCACAGCGCAGATCTCCAAGCCTCGTTCCGTTGGAGCCCTGAAGACTCTCTGGGTGACCTACATCAGCTGTGGTCACGCGCACACTGCAGTGCTTACCCAGGTAATTACAGCATGTGGCTCTCTGTGTAGTTAGCAGTGCGTGAGCTGACTGTTGTGGGAAGCAAGCTGTCACAGAGGGATGACTTACAATCATCAGACATTATCCCTTGCAGTTCTGGAAGCTGGCAAGTGGGAGACCAGGACCCACCAGACTCCTATCTAGTGAGGGACAGCTGCTGGCTCCCAGACACCCATGTGTTCGCCTTGTCCTTTCATGGGGTTGGGGGGTTCTCATGGAGTCTCTTTTCATAAGAGCACAAATGCCACTGGCAGTAGTTCTGACCTCATGATCCACTATGCATCTAGGGCCCCCACCTCCCTATACCATCACATTAGGGGTTAGCTTTTTAACAGATACATCTTAAGGGAATACAACATCCAAACTATAGTGTAAGATATATAACAATACTCAGACATGCTTGCCCACTGTACAAAAATCTAAAAAAGAGAAGTAAACCAAGTAAATACCATGAGATTTTCAAGATCCTATAAGAGCTAAAATCTAAAATAACAGCTAACTTAACTTAGTAGCTAGGGTTAGATAGCTAAAAAATTAGGCAAATGTTGGAGCTAATATTTTTAGTATTTAGTAACCCACTTTACAGATTAGAGCACACTGTGTTCTCTTTCTTGTGTGGCACAATTATGACCCAGTTCCGTGAATGTTTTTCTCCACTCTTGTCCTCACCATCAGTGCATCCCATGGATGGCTTTTTCAATGGCCATAAGAGATAGACGTGAAACTGTATTGTTGAGGTGTTTGTTCAATAACTACATGCCTCAATTTCTTTATTTGTGTTTTTGTGGTATTGCATATCAAACCCAGGACTTTGAGCATTTTTAAGTAGAAGTATTGGGACATTTTTAAATCTTAAAGCAGAGCGCGACCTTTTCTCTATGTAAGTAGAAACACTTTTTACTGCTAAACTTCCAGGTTCAGAACTTAATCCCTTGAATAATTTACATATCTTAGAGACAGGCTTGTTAGGAAATAATCAAGGGAAAGGCTGGGCTAACTCTGGAACCCAAGTGTTTTCACAATCATAGTTGCCCTCATTTTAGTTTACCTGAAATTGTATGAATTACATTGTTTTTAGTTGACCGAAGAGAACTATGGATTTTCAGGCTTTTGAGTTTTGGTTTTATTTTGTGATACAGGAGAGTGAAGCCAGGGCCTGTTATTTTCCCAGATCTCATTATTTCCACCAAGTATCAAGCTATATAGTCTGGGCTAAAACTTGTGATCCTTTTTGCCTCAAGTAGCTGAGATTGCAGGCACGTACCACCACATCCAGCCGGGATTATTTTCAATCTTACGATCATCTTTTGAAAAGAGAGTATATTTTCTTTTAGTTACTTTCTCATTGCTGGCACAGAATGCCAAACATCCACATCTTAAGGAAGAAAGATTTATTTTAGCTCGCAGTTTCAGTAGATCACAGTCCATACATGGGTAGCCAGTAATGGTGAACACACATGGTGGGGGCACAGCCAAAGAACTCTTCATAGCATAGCAGATGGAGAAACAAGGTCACAGAGGAAGTGGCTGGCATAACCCAGGCATCCGCTGCTTCCAGCGAGGCCACACCTCCCGAAAGTACACGGTATCCACAGGTAATCACAGCATCCAAAAACATGAGGTATTTGGCAGTACCTTTTTCCCACTATTTTCATTAATATACAAATGTAATACATAGTATTTACAATGAATTTGGGTGTTTTGTACATCTATGTATCACATCGACTTCACAATCCCTTCCCATCTTCTACCCTCCCACCCCCTCCCTGTCCCTTCCCCTGGCTCCAGCTATCACTTCGTATGGTTCCAAAGAATGTCTGTGTTCTGGGTTTTCCAAGTTCAAGAAACCATACGGTGTTTAACATATTAATCTTCCCTGCCTAAGTCATTTCACTCAAGTCACCACTCTACCCCAGCTTCCTATTCCTCTAATGGGTTCGCAGTAGTCAAATCTTGATATCTCCTCTCTGAATCCAACCAATCCCTTCATTGGGATATTCACCAAAAGTGTTTTTGTTCCATATGTTCCTGCATCTCTGTTGTTGTTGTTGTTAAACCTGGCCTTACCCACCAGTTCACACTGGAAAATAATTATAAGCATGTAGTTCAAAAGGATAGTTAATTTGGGAAAGAAGAAAAAATAATAAATAAATTTCAATTGCCTTAGCTGAGTACTGGAAGGTGCATATTTGTACATTCACAATGTTATCTTTACATCGATTAGTTTCCTTAGGATAAACTTTCATTAGTGACCTAATAAGTGAATTGCTACAACAAAACAAAGTTAAAACTATATCACATTGCTACATTAAATGAACTTAAATCTATTACCACATAAATACACTTAAAGCGACAGACATGTAGACAAATCTAGTTATTTCTTAATTTCCTAACTTTCATATCTTATTTACTCATATTTCACTGATTACTAACCTTTTTTCTCAGCTCCTTCTCCTCTAGCTGTTGTCACTTTTTTTCTGGGGTCATTGGTGTCGCTGGTCTCCCTTTCACTGTCCAAGTTTCCTTTAAGTATTTTCTGCAACACTGGCTCAGTAGCTGCAAATTCCTTTAAGCTGTCTCTGTCATGGAAAGTTTTAAGTTCTCTCTTTAAGTTAAAAGACAATTTTGTTGGATATAGCAGTCTTGGCTGCCATCTATGTTTTTTTAGTGCTTGGATGATATTGCTCCACAATTTCCTTGCTTTTAAAAATCTGCCTTTATCCTGATGGGTTTATCTTTGTAGGTCACCTTCTGTTTTTCTCTTACCACTTTTAGTATTTTCTCTTTGTGTTGGGTTTCTAGAATTTTAAGTATGATGTGTCGTGATGAGAGTCTCTTCTGATCAAAGTTGTTTGGTGTTCTGTATGCCTGCAAAAGTTCCATGTTCATTTCTTTTCTTAGATTTGGGAAATTTTCTTCCATTATTTCATTAAACATGTCCTTTAAGCCTTTTGTTTTGTCCTCAGTCTTCTCCTCGATTCCCATAATTCTGAGGTTATTTCTCCTTGAATCATCTATCAGCCGTTGTAATGATTTGCTTTCTTTATTTGCTTTGTGTTCGTCATGGCCTGTATGTTGCAGCTTAGTCACCTTATTTTCTAGGTCTGACATACTATTCTGAAGTTGTTTAAAGTGGTTGCTTATTATTACCTGCATGTTTTTCATTTCCTGAATATCTGCAGTCAGTTTTTCTGTATCTCTGTTGTGTTCTTCTCTAATTTCGTCTTTTATCTCCATTATCTTCTGGTATATTTCTTCTCCGGTCTCCTCTAGTTGCTTTTCAAGGCTTGCTTTTTGCTTATCTATGTATTGGTGTAGCTCTTCTGCTGTCTGTTTAATTTCCGGCTTTAATTCCTGTTTTAATTCACTGAATTTCTGGGCCCAGAAGTTGCCATCATTTTTGCCATATTCATCTTTATTTACCCTGACTTCATCTCCTGGGGTTTCAGGTCTTTTTGTAGGAGATTTGTGACTGCGCTTCCCCAATTCTTCTTTGGTCTCCTCTAATTTATTTTCAAGGCTTTCTTTATGCTTAGCTAAGTGTTCTTTTAGTTCTTGCGCTGTCTGATTTATTTCCTGCTTTGCTTCCCGGTTTAATTCCTCCTTTAATTCCTGTTTTGATTCACTGACTATCTGGGCCCAGAGGTTACCATCATTTTTGTCCTTTTCTTTGGGTTCTGCAATTTCAGTACCCCTTGAACCGTCCCCTGGGGAATCAAATTTTTTTGTATAAGATTTGTTACCACGTTTCCCCATGGTAATGCTACCTCTGACTGTCTCTGGTGCGCAGGAAAAGTAAATGGCTCCTGCTGACGTCACTGCCTGCGACGGCTGTTGAGTCCCATTTCTGATCTGGGACCCCGGGACCTTTTCTAGGAGGAGCGCACACTGCGTTTGTAGTACACACACCCACGGGTTGGTGCTTCTGAGTCTGGGGCCGCCTGCAGCCAATGATTCCCATTAGTCCGGATCTGCGTTTACCTCGGGCTGAGGTTCTGGCCTCCGGATCTTGTTTGTGATCTATGGGTGCCGGCAGCTGCTTCTGACCCGCCCACAGCCTCTTCTCCTGTTGTTGTGTGCTCCATCCTCTCCCAGCTCCATTCAGTCAGATGTTCAGGTCCCCCGTGAGCTTTCCTCCGGCTGCCACTGCCTACCGTTTGCTGCCAGTTGTGGCGGCTTCCTGGACTGCAGGGATTTTTTTTTCCCTTCGGTTTTGATGATCCTTCGGAGTTTCTGGCCTCCCACTGGTCGCCTTTCAGTTTCTGGGGATGCACCTCTCTTTCCTAGCTACACCAAACATGCTTTTTCTAACTATCTTCTTGACTTTTTAAGTGATTTGATGAGGAGACTTTGTGCAGTGCTGTTACTCAGCTGCTGTCTTCACCGGAACCCTCTTGGCAATACTTTTGACAGTACTCATGAAAACACTCAGACAAATAAAACAACCATATATTTGAATCTTGGTGTTACTTTTTTTTCTTTTTGTGAGACTGAGTCTTGCTATATAGTCCAGCCTGGTCCTGAACTCACTATGGAGCCCAGGCTTGCCTCAAACTCATGGCAATCCTCCTGCCTCAGTATT
This sequence comes from Ctenodactylus gundi, assembly GCA_004027205.1. NCBI lineage: Eukaryota > Metazoa > Chordata > Mammalia > Rodentia > Ctenodactylidae > Ctenodactylus > Ctenodactylus gundi. Next base: position 5,645 of record PVKB01004002.1, read on the forward strand.
CCAAGTGCTGGGATTACAGGAATGTGCCACCAAACCTGGCCAGTTTTTATGTGGTGCTCGGGAATCAAACCCAGGACTTTGCACTTGCCAGACAAGCACTCTAACCACTGAGCTGAGACCCTGCTCCGTAAGTACTGGTATTATTCTTGAACCAGTTAAATTGTCCACTCATTCATTCATTCAAATGAACTTATAAAGTTTCTAATTCTTTTTTCTTTCAGCTTTATTGAGATATAACTGACAAAAGTTACATGCACAGATACTGCACAGCATGATGTTTTGATATATGTATACATTGTGACATACTTACCTCAAGCAAGCTAATTAGCATGTATTGCACAGACAATTATCTTTTTTTGTGTGGTGAGACTGGTTTTTTTTTTTTTTTTTTTTTGGTCCTGAGGAATGACCCCAGGCCTTCACACTGGGATATGTCCCCCACCCATTTTTATTTTTAATTTTGAGATAGGGTATTTATGTCATTAAATTGCCCATGCAAGACTCAAACTTGAGGTCTTTCTGCTTCGGTTCCCGGAGTTCTGGTATTATAGGCCTGTGCCACCTGGCCCAGCTGCTATGTGGTAAGAATCTTTAAGATCTTATTTATTTATTTATTTATTGAGACAGGGTCTCACTTTGTACTCAAGGCTGGCCCTAAACTCATGGAGCCTAGGCTGATCTTAAAATCACAGCAGTCCTCCTGCCCCAGCCTCTCAAGTGCTAGGATTACAGTTATATACCATTATGCCCAGCTTATGTGGTGCTGGGGAATTGAACTGAGGGCTTTATGCTTGCTAGGCAAGTTCTCTAAATGCCATGCTATTCTTCCAGCCCAAGATCAACATTCTTCCTTTTTTTTTTAACTCACATTTCGCATTCCTTTCCCCTTAATCACCCCCTCAGACCACCCTCAAGCCCCTTTCTCTTTCCACACAGCTTTTCTTCTTTCTCTCTTCCATCTCCCAAGAAACACATTCTTAGCCAGGCCTGGTAGCCATTTTTATTAAAAATGAGATGTGGTTGTAGCTCAGTGTGAAGGCCCTCGTTTGGATCCCCCTTACCGCACACACGCACACGCACACGCACAAATCTATGCTCCTAATTTTCAAGTGTGTAACACATCATTAAAACTATAGTTGTCGAGAACAACGCACAGATCCCATACCCCAGCCCCGGAATATAGGGAACTGCCCCAGATCCCCCACCTCCGATGACATCTCCCTGCTTTATGAATCTCAGTCCGACTGGGCTAGCTTTGGCAAGGGGACCAAGCCAGATCAGGAGCCGCCCCCGCCACATCAGGAACAAGTTCCCCTTGCAGTCTATCATCCAACACCTAGTCAAACTCGGCTAGCTACTCAACGGACTGAAAAGGAACAAATTAGAATAGCTCAAAGAATAGGCCTTATACAGCATCTGCCTATAGTATCTGCCTAAAGGAGTTTATGACTCTGGAAGAGATGGATCAGAAAAATAGATCCGGGAGTGTATGATCTGTATGATGGACTTTGTGTATGGGGACCTGATCCGATTCCTGCCGTGCGTGCACATCTGTCACCTGGGCCGTGCAGATGACTGGTTGATGAGATACTTCACATGCCCATCCTGCATGGAGCCAATTGATGCAGCACTGCTTCATCCTATGAGACTGGTTGAGCCAGGATATCTTGTCTGACTTCAAGTAAACCATTGTTTTTTTGGTGGTTTTGATCTTTTGTCACTGAGCCCAAAGAGCCAGGGATTAGGAATTAAGATCAAGCAGAGAAATTGTCTAAACCTTCCTGCCAATGTTGAGGGAAGTATGTGATATTTTAGAAACTTACAGGGGAAAGTAGGATGTTATTTTTAGGTAAAGCCTTGACCTGGTGTTTAAAAATATACTTGTATTTAGATCTTGTTATCGCTCCAGTACATAGGAATTGTGTAAGTGTTACAGCAGTGTATGTTTAAGTTGTGTCTGTCCAAGATTAGGAAAAAGATGGTGGTTATTTTCCTAAATGAAATAACTTTCTTCTCCCCTCCACCCAAATTCTTCTCTGAAGTTGCTGGCATTTGGGTCAAGGTTTTATTAAAAGCTACATTTTATAATACTGGCACACACACACAAAAAAAAACCCTATAGTAGTCATGTTGTATAACACATCTCTAAAGCATGTAGTTTTTGAGGGAATGCTAGGGATTTTACATGTTTAATATGTTAAATCTGCATGTATCATGAGAAGAGAACTCTATATTTCACATATTCCTCTCATACTGTCTTAAGATGCTTAGTCTATAAGTTTTTAGTTACTTACTTAATATTAAATTAATCCGGTTCCTCTTTTTTAACAGAATGGTCAAGTGTTCACTTTTGGAGACAACAGCTTTGGGCAGCTAGGGTCCCACCCTGAGGCCGAGATGAGGGGCCCACAGCTTGTGAAACAGATCAAGGGCCAAGTCTCACAGATAGACTGTGGAAGGTAATGGGATTTTTTGTTGTTGTTGTGGATAGAAAGTGTTATGTTTTGTTATTTGGAAATAATCTGTAAGGACAGGCATAGTGGTGCACGTCTGTAATCCCAGAACTCAGGAGGCTGAGGCAGGAGGATTGCTGTGAGTTCGAGGCCAGCATAGACTACATAGTAAATTCAGGATCAGCCTGGACTATAGAGTAAGACCCTGTGTCATAAAAATAGAACAAAAAAACCAAAAACTGGGCTCTTATCTAACCTTAAAATCCTAAAATATGGGATAACTTTTTTATATAGCATTTTCCCCTGAAATTTACTTTCTTTAAAATATATTTTTAAATTTTTTTCCTGTTTATCTTAAATATTTAATTTATTTAATAAATAATAAATTATATATGTTATATGTTGCATAAATAACTTTTTTGGGGGCACAGCAGACAGACTAAAGTAACAATTATACCTGTGTCCAAGGTGGTGAACCAGCCAATGTGTTTATTGGGGTTACTTACGGGGTTACCTGTAGAAGTATAAATGAGCAACTGCCAGAAAGAGGAAGAGTCCCTTGTGTATGCCTCACCTTCACGTGGACCAGCCCAGTGGTACTCCCCTCACCCCTTCCAGCGACCATGCAGCCACCTCTCCCTAGCTCGCCTTCATCCCATCTCCCTAGCTCAGGCACCAGAAGCCCCTGATGTCTGAAGCCCCTTACTAGGAGCTGGAGGGCATGGGGTGCACTGAGGACAAAAGTAGTGATACTTGCGTGCTTGCGAAGCTAAAGTAATCTCAAGCACATCAGGCAGGCCATATATTAGCATTCTATCCAGACTTTGTGTAAGTTAATTACGAGGGCATTGCATTTGTGTATATAATCGGACACATTAAAAATACTTGCATTTAAAACGTAAATGATAGAAATCATAGTAGAAACCTGTTCTAACAGTCACATCATCATATGCCCTCTGTCATTGTGAAAAGGGACCTGGGTACTTAGCAAAGTTAATTTTGTTGTTTTGTATTAACGGACATCAACTTTCTCAAAAACTGCGCTCCCTGGGTCTTATTGTAGGGTCTTCTCTCCTCTGTAGTTACCACACCCTTGTGTATGTCCACACCACGGGTCAGGTCCTGTCTTTTGGCTGCGGACCCAGTGACACAAGTGACCCAGCTCACCCGGAGGCCTCTCCAGAGAACTTCTGCATGAAATGTCTGATTTCTGCTGATGGTATGAATGGTCCCACTAACCAGCAATGCTGTAGAAATCAGTGCTAGAAGGAGAAATATTACTCAGTTTCCTCTCAGAAGAGCCCATAGTACTATCATTCTTTTGGGCCTTTTCTTGTAAATTTGTCCTTTTTATAAACACAATGATTTCTGGAGTACTGGCAATTGTTTCTAAAGATTAAATGTAATATCAAAAACTATCCCAAATCAGCTGCTTAAGTACCAGAACAATAAACATTAAATATTTAACCAAACCTCTTTGAAAGCACATCAGCCTTCAACTTATATATATTGTGAAAGTGGCTGAAAAACCAAACTAAATTAGGTGAATATATAAAACTTAATCTGAGGGCTGGAGGAATGGCTCAGCAATTAAAGCGCTTGCCTAGCAAGTGCTAAGTACCCTAGTTCTATTCCCCAGCACCACATAAGCTGGGTGTGGTGGCACACGCCTGTAACCCCAGCAATCAGGAGGCTGAGACAGAAGGATTGCTGTGAGTCCAAGGACAGCCTGGGCTCTGAAGTGAGTTCAGAACCAGCCTGGACCAGAGTGAGATCCTGTCGCAAAAAAATTAATTAATTAATTAAATTAAAACTTAATCTGATCAAAATTAATCTTTTTTGCTATCTATAGAATTCAGAAGACTATAAATTGCCAGTAAACGAGTCTATTTGGTTTGGTTACATATTAGATTTATTTTTTACTGCTAAAAGCTCTAGGTACAAATTTCTGAATTTCTTTCAGACCTCAGTGATATACAAGTCCAACATATTTTTGCCGGAACATATGCTGACTTTGTGACAACTCATCAGGTACCGGTATCTATGTTCTGTTTAACAAAATTTCAGGATAGAAAATGAGCCATTGTATTATTTATCATAGATATTCAGACTTCTTTCTAAAATAATAAGGTCCTCTGTTAGAACTTTTTTTGTTCTTGAGACAGGGTCTTGCTTTATAGTCCAGACAGGTCCCGAACTTACTACATAACCCAGACTGACCTCAAGCAATCCTCCTGCCTCAGCTTCATGAGTGATGGGATTACAGGTGTGCACCACCACACCCAGCTAAACTTTTGTAGTGCTGGGGAATCAAACCCAGGGCCCACCACATGTCAGGCAAGCATTTTAACCACTGAGCTATACCCCCAGCCCTGTTAGAACATTTTTGAGGAAATATCATATAATCTCCCTCCCTCGATTGTCAGACTTCCTTAAAGATGAGACCCCAAACTCAAGGGCATTGTCTTTGCACTTTTCGTGTAAGAATGTTAATGAATGTAAAGCCCAATGACAGATCTTAATTGCAATTATTATGGCTGAGGCACCAAAGTCTTCTAAATGTATCCACACATTTACTGCTTGGATCCACTCTAGCTAGTATTTGTTCATTTTTACAGACAAAAAACTCGAGTTGAAGAGCCTTCGAGGCTCAGGGTGCTGCACACAGAAAAGGCCTAGGGCAAAACCAGTGTGGTGTGTGTTACAGGAAGGGGACCAGTGAGGGAGACTGCAGGAAGAAAGTGTGAGCAGCTGGTTAGTGAGGTGGCATTGGCTACAAGGCTATTTCTAGGGGACCCAGGACCCAGCTAGATACCCAGACTGGCAGTCAGGGAGGACGTCAGCCATGGAGAATTCACATGGTGCTGCCCAGTGGCAGATAGTATTTAAAGCCAAGGGCCCAGAAGAAAGGACCCAAGACTATTGCCAGTGGTCACAACTTCCTTCAAACTCGCCTCTGGCAAAGAATCCCCTTTACCTCCTTTTCCAGAAACAAAGAGGAGAACCAAGACCCCAGCTCAGGGTGTAAAGGGCCCGGTCACACACAAGCATAGGTTCTACCTGTTCCACTGTCCATGGTTGGCCAACCCATAGAAGGAAGACCAAGGCCTACAGGACATGCCTTGGTGGTGAGGAGCGGCAGCAGCGAGAGCACCTTGAAGCCCAACTGGTGGAGAATATCCCAGAGAACACGCTCGGGTAAAGACGAGAAAGGAAAGGCCAGGCATGATGGCACGTGCCTGAAGTCCCAGCTCCTTCAGAGGCTGGGGAGTGAGATACTGACTTGTATCCAGGAGTTTGAGCCCATCTGAGGAAACATAGTGAGACCCCCTGTGGAAAAGAAAGGCTACTAGAGAGAGAGAGAGAGAGAGACAGACACAGAGACAGAGACAGAGAGAGACAGACAGGCAGTGGCAGAGAGAATATGAGAAGTACAAAATCAAGAGCAGAAGGAATGGCACAGTGCTCTGAGTTCAATTCACCGGCACTACATAAGCCAGAAGTGGTGGTGCATACCTGGAATCCCAGCACTTGGAAGGCTGAGGCAGTAGGATTGCCCAGGATCCAAAGCTAGCCTGGGCTACACAGTGAGTTCAGGATCAGCCTGGGCTATGCTACAGAGTGAGACTCTGTCTCACAAAAAAAGAAAGAAAAGAAAGAAAGAAAAAGAAAAAGACAAATCACAAAATCAATCCTGGAGCAATGGCTTCACCAAAGGTCAGACAGCAGAGAAGGGGCCAGACAAGGAGCTCAGAGGCCAGTTCCTGAGGTGGGAGCACACCAGGGGAGGTTGGGGCTCTGGTGAGGGTAGAGGAGAACAGGACTCGTAGAAGGAGGAAGTAGTCAGCACAACCACACACAGGAGAGCCAAGCGCAAGGTTGGTTTGGGCAGAAGCATTCACTTGTCCTACGGGACTGTGCAGAGGAGGGAGGCTGGCTGGAGAAGGCGGGCAGTGTTCCCACGCTGGTTTCCTGAGTGATGAATAGGGCCCAGTCCCCATTTGAGCGCGAGCAGAGCTAAGGAGTTGCAGGTTCAGGAGCAAGAGGAAGGTGTGCAGGCAGCTAAGGTCTCAGAGTGAGAGAGCAGATTGCTAGTGGGAGGTGAGTCCATGGCGTGGTCCCCAGGGATGCTCAGAACTTGGCATCCATGTGGGAGTAATCCAGAGTAGAGTGTGACTGCAGCAAGAATTGGCCAGCTGAGCACTGTAGGAAAGAGAACAAGTTAAAGGAGGGGCTGGAGTGCTGAGGCCTTGAGTCTGAGCAACCAAGTCCAGCAGGTCCTGGGCTGGAGACCCTCAACAGCAAAGAATACAGGACCTGTTCCATTTCAAGGGAGTTGAATCAGGAAGATGGCCTGTGGTGGTCAGAGACGGAACAGTTGCTGGTGATAATCAAGTCAGCTTACCACCCATATGCAGGGCAGTAGTTCTCAACTCAGGGTGGTTTTGCACTCCAGGGAATCATTTGGCAATGTCTGAAGATGTATTAGGCTACAATAGCTGGTGAAGAACATTGAGCTCGGCTGCTGCTGGCATCTACTGGTGGGGAAAGGATGTTCCAGCTGGCGAAACTGTGACAATGTTTCTTCTTCCTTCCTTTACTTGGTTCTGCCAGTTGCTCCCAGTCCCCAGGTGGGTTCCCTTCTCTCACTTTCTGGTCCCCCAATAAACAACACACACCTGAAAGCTGTTCTAGGCCTTTCCCAGTGGCAACAAGTTGATACAATCCGCTGTTCAAACCCCAAGCATCCGCCCTGTTCTGCCAAGTCCTTCCTCCCAGTAACACAGTTCCAAAAACATGTGGTTTTGGGGGGACACTCAAGATCCAAACTGTAGCAGTCAGACTCCTGTGAGCAGAAGACCCCATCCAGCCACAGGAGTCAACAAGGACCCTGATCTAGAAGCTGGGGAGCATCTAGGGAGGGAAGCCTAAGGTGGAGGCTGTGGCCCAGCACCCCAGAAGAGAGAGAGAGAGAAGAATTAGTGAAACAAACTGAAAGAACTAGGGTTACTTATCTTTTTCAAGAGGTCTTTATTTGAGCATTAAGTAAGAGTGATGGAAAATTTCACAATCTCTGTGGAGATATAGGTACAATTTAAAGTGAGTCATGTATGACTTTGACAGACTATAGAGAAAGCAAATTTTTATTTCTACTGATTTTTGACACATCTTTCTGAGCTATTTGGTCTCAAGTGCTACATAAAGCCACAGTTCTCAAAGTGTAATCCAAAGCCAGCTGTAGGAGTTTGAGCCATGCAAGGCTTTTTTTTTTTTTTTTTTTTTTTTTTTTTTTCTTTCAATGCTGGGGTTGAACTCAAGGCCTTGCCCATGCTACCATTAGGCACATTCACCACTCTACAACACAGTAGGTAAGCACTCCACCACTGGGCTGCAACCCTTGTCCTACAATGCCCAAGCCCCACCTTGACTCACAGAACCAGAAGCTGTAGGGCTAGGACCCAGCAATTTCTTTATAAACCCACCAGAATCACATCTAGTGATTCCAGTGTGTACCAAAATCTGAGAATCATGTAAGAGTAAAAATCCATGGGTGATTAAAGGGGAGAAGGAAACGCTATTGAGTATCTACTACATTCTTAAGGTCTTAGACATCTGTGCCATTTAATCTTAACAAAAGCTCAGAGAGGTAGGTGTAGTTGCTTCACTTCTTTTTTCATTGTGGTGATATATATATAGATATAGATATATAAAATAACATTTGTCATTAAACTATTTTTAAGTGTGCCATTTTGTCTTAGTTACTTATTCATTGCAGGAACAGAATACCCAACATTACAGCTTACGGGAAGAAAGATATATTTTAGCTCACAATGTCTGAAAGTCTCACACAGTCCATTCATGAGTAATGGCAATGGTGGAAACACATGACAGAGGTCTTGTTAGAGAAAAGCTCTTCATAGCATGCCAGACAGAAAGCCAAGTTACGAAGTAGCTAGTCATGCCTGGTGACTAAGGGGAAGACCAGAGCTTTCCCAGGAAAAGCTGTAACAATGTGTTCTCTTCCTTGCTTTATTTGGTCCAAGGTGCCATTTGGGTGGCCCATACCCGGAGTGGGTGCTCTTCTCTCATTCCCTGGCCTATAAATCAGTCACACACACCTGAAAGCTCTACCCTGGGCATTTCCTAACAGTGCTGCAATGGATACTGATTTACAGAATCTGGGTCCTTGTTTTTAGCTCTTTTGTGCTATCTGCACGTTTTTAAAATGATAAAAGTAAGGTTTAGATCACACAGAGTGACTCAGACTAGGAAGCAGAATGACCAGGCAAGACAGACGTCAAAGCCCTCTCTACCAAAGACCCGCCTGACACAGGCCAGGCTGCTGCCACCTGTGCCAGCCACTTGGTGGAGTTGCTTATCACTTATTCAAGTGGTGTGTGTATTTCTTGATCATTTTTTTTTTCTTTCTTGAAGGTCGCTAGTTCCAAAGGAGTTTCCAGAAAAACCCTGCCAGAAATAAGTCGGATTAGTGAGTCCCTAGTGCAAACATGGACAGCAATGAGAAGAAGTGACAAACATGAAGCAGTTAACAGGTGACTCTACCTGGAGACTATCCACCATTTTCTGTTTCTGAGGCACACATGGTATGAGTCTAGATCGGAGAAAGAGAGTTTGGCTTTGTTGAGAAGGCATTTGATTCTCTGCCACCTCTTCTGAGGACAGACAGTCATCCACGGACCCATCACTGTGTAATGGGGTTACTGAGAATGCACAGATCCCAAGCACTTTGCAGGCAAGGGAGAGATGGGAAAGTTCATAAAGCCTTCAGCAAGCTGGATTGTGTTCAGGGCTTCAGAGTTTACTGTATAAAACTCTGTTGAGTTTGGGTCTTCAGAATGATGGGTTTCATTTAAATCTAGATGATTCAAGCAAATCGACTACAAATAGTTTCGATGAGAGATGTACACGAGACTCTTAGAACTATGATCCATTCCATGGCATCAGCTATTTACTCAGATGTAAGATACAAGGAGGCCTGTTTAAGTGTGCTGTGACTTAATCCTGCTATTACTTCTGCAGTGAAATAAGTGTGATATTTTCATCTCCTGCTTGTCTGACTGCCAGCTTTCTGAAGAAAAGGTAATACTTCTATTAGATTTGCCATCATTTAAAACATTGGGAAATATTTAAAATGAAAAGCTTTGAGTCAGTTCAGTGTGTGAAGTTTATCATCAATACAGAGTGTTTCACCCAGGCGTAACTGAAGTCGTGATCTGAGTCCATGTCCAGAGAGTCCCCGAATCCCCAGTCACCACATGTCTTCCTCTGCTGACTCCAGGGAATGGGGCTGCTTTGAGGATCTTTGCATTTGCTAGCATGGCTTTAGTGCCTTCCTACAAGAATCTACTTTCTTGTAGATGGCTGCACACATAGCTATTAGCTGGTACAGGTATTGTCTCTATTCCTTGTCCCTGCACAATCTCAGCAGTGTCGTTGTGTCTTAACCTCGCTGCATTCTAAGTCAGCTGGGGAGAACAAGCAAGTAGTTTGACTAGGAAGGAGAGAAAGAAGCCCAGCATCGCTGAGCACTACAGCTTCCTGCTGGCAGTGCATGAGGAAGTGTCTTTCTAGAGTCTGAAAACCATTCCTGTTCATCTACTTATCCCAGCTAAAGGCAGAAGAAAAGTAGTGACACTGCTTCCCTCATCCTCCCGGCCATCCTTCTCTCCTGTTTGCTCCTTCTGCACTGAAGGAAGCATTTTTCCAGACTAGGCACCCCACCTTCCTCACTCTGGCCACAGGTCTAGGCTCACTGCTTGTAGGAAAGAGTAAAGGATGGGCCAGCTCAAAATCTACTGAGATCACCCAAAGAGCTGTAGCCCCAGAAAAGGCCCTTTGGCAGCAACCCATAAAAGTTCTGGGGGAAAGATAATCCCCCATGCAAAGATGAGAAAAGAGCTTTAATCCAGAGACTAGTAATTGGGTCTGGAAAGATCCTGAACAGATGGACACACTGGGGTTGCCCTTGTCTGCCACCAGGCCCCGCTCACCGGTGGTGCTTATTGACGAATCTAGGAATCACTAGCCTTTTCCAGGGAAGCAGTCCTCCTGTCATTCTTTCACAAATATATGTTTTTGTTCAAGGGAATCTATAAGCTTCAGTATTTAGTCTTCCCTCCCTTCTAAAGATCTCCATGTAGATGTAGTTTTAATCAAATGTGTATGCTTTTTTCTCGTTCATATTTTATAAGCAATATGATAAAACAATCATGACAGATGAAATTTGAGAAGGTTCTTTTCCATCTGTTTATATGCCTTCTTATATTTCTTGTATTCCAAGAAAAACCAGAGAAACAACCCCTGTTGATGTGGACTTGCAGATGGCAAGAGACACCTTCAAGAAGCTAGTGGAAGAGAAATGGATCTCTTCCATGGTAATATCCACTTCTTACTTGAGACATAGAACAATCTTCACAGAATTTCTTTGCAGTAACAAACACGATTGCAGTTTAGTTTTGTGGAGTGCTAGGTGACAGAGGACTAAGGTTAGGGCTAGAATAGGTACTAGTGTTCATATAGTAGTGAAGCTACTATATTCCAGATACTGCATTAGGTGCTAGCATTTTCTTATTGAATATATAGTAAGCAGGATGCTTTTATCTGCAGTGGATGACAAGCAGCACTCTAGGGGTAGGTGGTGGGCAGCAGGACGTGTGGGGAGAGAACTCGTTGGGGAAGCACGCTTCATCCTGTTTGGCAGAGGAAGAAGCCTGGTCTCTGGAGGTGAGTCTCCAACCTACCCAACATGCAGCTCTGCCATGGATTCATCCCTTCTCATCCTTAAGTTGCATTTTCTCTACTAATAAGTTTATTTTGTTCTTATTGTATTGTTTGTTTTGCAGTACTGGGTAGCCAATCCAGGTCTTTCGCACTAAGTTACATCCCTAGATCATTTTTAGTTTTGATTTTGAGACAGGGTCTTGCTAAGTTGCTAAATTGCTCAGCATGAGCTCAAACTTGTGATCCTCCTGCCCTAGCATTCCTGAGTGCTGAGATTACAGGCCTGCACAACAGGCCTGGCTAAAAGTTTATTTCATGTTTAAAATGAAGAAATGAACTTAGAAGTAAAGGTTCTGAGTAATATAAGGAGGAAAGCTTTTCCTGTACCAGTTTAGGTTTGGGCATGTGGGAAATGGGGAGTTGTGAACTGAGAATAGACAATGAGGAGTCATAGTACTCTGAGGCTGCAAGAACAGAAGACAGTAGTCCAGGTGGCTGATAAACAGTGGAAATTAGACCATAGCAAGGTGCATGCCTCTAGTGCCAGCACCATAAGAGGCAGACGTGAGAGAACCATCTGAGCCCAAGAGTTCAGCTCAGGAGCATGGGCAGTGCAGAAAGACCCCATCTCAAAATAGAACAAAATGGAACGAAATTTACTTCTCAGCACTGTGGAGGTTGAGGATTCCAAGATGAAACTGCTGGCAAGTTGGGTGTCTGGTGCAGGCCAACATCCTGATGCACAGTTGACTTTTCTGTTCTTCCCACCACAAAAGGAGCACTCTCTTGGGTCTTAAAATGAGGGTGTGCATATCACTTGCAAAGGCTCTACCCTTGTGACTGCTTTGCCCACTAAAGGCTCTGTTTTCTTAATGCAGTCACATCAAGGACAGGACTTCAGCATAGGGAATTGGGAGGGACACATTTGCCTATAACAGATGAACAAGGAGGATCCATGACTTTTGCTAGCACTCAGGAGCATTCAGGTCGAGTGAAGATAGGGTTTGTGTACTATTCTAACTCGGAAGGAGGGGGAGAAAAAGGACCCACCTGGGAAGAGCAGGTGGGCTTCTGGGGTATGGACAGAGAATCTAACAGTTTGCGATGGTAGTCGGTCCTCCTTGCAGTTTCTTCTCCAGGGGCACTTGGTATGAGCAAATGGCCTCTTTCCTGGCAGGGAGGCTCTGGAAGGGCATCAGTGGCCATTTTGGTTTCAGAAGTCCCTGCTCTACAGACAAAGGATGCAACCAAAAAGCCCTCCCTCCCTATCAGCCATCCTGGCATTTTTGTTTTGTTTTGTTTTATTCCTGTGTAGGCACTTGTACCATTGAGCTACATCCTCAGCCCTCTTTCTTTTTATTGCTTATTATTATTATTACTATTTTATTGTAAGACAGAGTCTCATTAAATCACCCGATCTGGCCTGCAATTTGTGAGACTCCTGAGTAACTAGAACTACACATATGTGCCAGCTCACCTAGATGAAGTCTTCAGTTTGAAGTCCTCTTCAGGGCTGGGGAAAGTGAAATCAGCTGACTGGCAGACAACTGCTCTTCTCTCTGCCACACCAGACCTCATGCCTGATGGATCAGGGTTCATATTACAGGGTCGAGCTGTGATCTCTCACTAGTAAGTGACTTCTCCCTCTTGCCTTGTTTGACTGAGCCTCTCCTCATCTCTAATTCAGCTGTCATAAAGGCAAAAAAAAAAAAAAAAAACCTATCTTACATACTCATTAGTAAAATTAAGTAAAATGATTTAAATGAGATCCCCTAGCACATGGTGAGTACTCTGAATGTTTAAATATAAAGAATACCATACAAATTATTCCCACTGATGTGTTTCTGTGTATATTCTACATTAAGAGTTGACTTCGGGATGAAATAAGCAATATGAAAATATAGAGGTATTTTGCTCTAAAATATTCTATTGATAAATAAGGAAATAACAAAAAGAAATGTTTTCTTTTGTGTGTATACATGGGAGAGGGTATCAGTTCTTCCTGCCAACAGGAAGAGTCCTAGTGGGACCTGAATACAATATTGATTTCCTTTTTTCTTTTTCTTTTTTAAAGGTAGTCTGAAAAACAGCAGCACAGGCAAGTTTCTAATTCATGGGCTCAAGCAATCCTCCTGCCTCAGCCTGCACAGCAGCTGAGGCACACACACACCACCATACCCACATATAGTATTGCTTTCTGAGGGCTATGTGTTAGTTTTAAATCCACAGTTCACTTTGTATGTGTATGCACTGTGATTTCTCCTATTTCCTTCCTGCAAGTGATATAAGTGGCTCTCTCAAAGGCTACCTCAGGGCACTTGTGATGTAGGGAGTGAAGGAGACCCATCTGTAGTCTCAGAAACCTCATGGATTACTGTAGGTGGAACTTGGTGGAATGAAACTTGCCATCCACTCTCTCGCTTCTCACGGTTTTCTTTCTCTCACTCTTGCCTGTTCCTGTTCCAACCACAGATAACGACGTGTCTGGAGGACAGGCTGCTCAGAGCTCTTCCTTACAATTCTCCACACACGGAAGCTTTGTCTGTTTTCCTCCTGCTTCCTGAGTGTCCTATAATGCAGGACCCCAAGAACTGGGAGAGCCTGGTGATTCCATTCACAGAGGCTGTGTGTAAAATGAGCAACCGGTCTTTACAAGTTCTGAGTAAGTTTTTTTCTTCATTGCCATGTCTATATGCTCAGTAATCACTGTCATAAGTAGAAGTTGTAGCAAATTTTGGATAGAAGATTTCAAAATACATACTAATTTGAGCACATGGTATGGGAGTTGTTGCCAAGAGTAATCCAAAGCCATTGTTCATATGATACAAAGCAAGTGCAGTTCCTGGGTTTGAGTGAGGCTTTGATATCAGAGTTTAATAAATATAGAGAATCCGATCAAGATAAATCCAAACTGTCAAACTTTTCCCATTTTATTGATAAGTGCAAAATTTAAGGTTTACAAAGAAGTTTAGTATTTTGTGTACCTACGTATCTTGTCAAGGTAACAAGGACTTTCCCACTCTCCTTTTGTCCTTCCCTCTACCCATCCCTCCCTACCTCTCTGCCCTACCCCCCTCTTTCACTTTGTTTTTCATTTTAAGTTCCATAAGAGTTGTGATCTGGGTCTCTCATATCAGAGAGACCATTCGATGTTTCACCTTCTGCTTCTGACTCACTTCACTAAGCATGATGTCAGAATGTAAAACTTTTTGTGCATGTTGTTTTAAAAGCTTCAGCATTTTTACCAGAGGTGATGAAAACCAAATGTTAAGCTTTGTTATTATGGTTTATTTTGTTCAATATTATAGAATGTCCTTCTAAATTACTAAGCTGAGGCCAAAGGCTTTACCCTCAAGTGTACGAAGGACAGGCACAGTGCAACGTAAGCAACTCCGTTCCCCTCCTAGAAGGTGATTACACGTTCTAGTTTCTTGTACAACTTTCAAAAGATATTCTAGTTATAAAAACATATACCAAAATGTTTTTTCCTTTTATATTTTTATTTGTTAAGGCAGTGTCTTGCTGGGTAGCCCATGCAGGCCTGGAATTTGCTGTCCCCTGTCTCAGCCTACAAGAGCTGAAACCTCAGACATTGGCCACTACATGCAGCTCTTCCTTACCCATTCATAGAAGGAAACCATTCACATTCCTTAGCAGCTTTCCCCCACTTAATGTACATCATGGAAATCATTCTGTTACAGAACCTGTGGAAGTGCCTTATTTTAATCACTGGTTGTGACCAGATTGTCAGCACTACAAAAAAAATACCCCAAGTAGACTGCTTAGGAAGAAAAGCTACCTAGATCAGGGTTTTGGAGGTGCCGGGGCACAGTGCTGGTGTCAGCTCAGTTTTGATTTAGACCCTTTTGGCTGCATCATTTCATGTCTATGGAAACAGCAGGAGCACATGGGAGAGCCAGTGGTCACATCTTGACTCAGGAAGCCACAGTACACCGGGTTGGGCCAAGATCAGACTTCTTAAACAGCCACCTCACAAAAACTACTAGAGTTGCAAGAGAATTGCCTGAATCCCAATTGAGGGCAGGATCCTATGGCCTCCCCCAAGACCGACCTCTGTAGGCACTACACTGGGCACTCAGCTTCCAGCACATGGGTCCTGGGGAGCAGGTCTCCTCCAACCATTGCAGTGGGTGAGGGGCATTCTTGTGCAAGCATTCACTAGGGACACTTGTTTCTGTTCTTCCAATTCACACGCTGCTAATATGCATCGCGACGGACTTTGTCAGGACAGGGTCTCAGGATAGGTGGACAGGGAGTCAGCGATATGACAAACAGACACAGACAACTCAAGGCAGTTGCATCTGAGTGTATTTTGCTTAAATTATTTACCTCTTTTTATACAGCAGTTGATTACATAGCACCATTGTTTAGGAAATTACAGGTGATTAATAATTTTCAAAAAGGCCATTTTAAACGTATAAAAACAAAAGTTTAATTTTTAACAGTTATCCCCTGGTGCTGACTTGTGGTCAATTTGTTAGACGTGGTTTGACGAAAGTTTCAATATGACTTGGTGGGTGAGAGGGCACTAGAACAAAGAAAGCTGAAAACACCTAGATCTTGCTTACTATACCATTTGAAAAAACCTCTCCCATGACTGTCTTGTATGTTTTACTATATCACGTATTTTATCATTATAGGGCTTTATTTCTTTAGCTAACTTTAGTAAAGCCTGATACACTGGGGTTGCATCTGGAGGTAGAATCTCATCAGGTGGAACAGTCCTTACTGTTTTGTGGAAGGCATGGTTGGTGACTTGAAAAGAAACACTGTGCTCAGGGCGCCTTGACCTCGTAATCAAAGGAAGCAGTGAGGTGAATATGATGAGAGCAAGACAGCAGTCGAGGACACACACTAGCTGACCCATACCACTCATTCCCACGGGCATTCTTCCTTGAAGCTTTGCAGCGTCATGCGTGTAGGCTCACGCAGATTCCGTAGGAGGTGGTGTGGCAGTGCATGTCTTTGTACGAATATGGATTTGCACATGCAGGAAAAAAATTCAATTCATAAAGCAAAATTACAGGATCAAATTGTCTGTACATTTTTATTTTGAGAGATCTTGACACATGACCCTTCATAAAGGTCAAGGTCATTATGTAACTCAACTGTAAGTGCCCACCATTTACATCATCACCTATGTAAATCATAGCCCTAGAGCTGGGCAACATGGCAGCCCTGGCAGAGGACTGACCACCTGAACTTCATCAACAAATATTAGCTGCCATTCTTTTCAACATAGCCAACAAACTATGATCTTTGTTATTCTGAAAAAAAACACTCAATTTATTTATTTTTTCTTATTATAAATAAGGTTGAGCTGGTTTTCTTATAATCTCTGGTTCATTTGTATATCATAACTTGTGAAATACTGGTTCTTCCCTCAGCCCTTTTTCCATTGGTTATTAGTATTTTTGTTTTATCTTAGAAGCATTTAAACCACTAAGATAGTTAGTGCTTAATCAACAATATAAATTAGAAGTATATTTTTCCTTAGGCTATTTAATTTTTAAAATGTCCTTTGTACCAGTTATGTCAGACATAATTATTTTCAAAAAAATTTTAATGCATCCTGCTATACTAATATTTTCCTCCATGGTTTCTAGCTATGGGATCATACTTCAAAAAGCCTTTCTGGAGACTTGAAGCAAAGCTCACTTGTTATAACACTTGCCTAGCATGTGCAAGGTCTTGGTTTTGATTCCCCAGGAACACATAAAGATTAGGTGGGCCTGGTGGCACATACTTGTGATCCTACTTCTTGGAAGGTTGAAGCAGGAGAATTGCCATGAGTTTGAGGCCAGCCTGGGCTACATAGTATGTTCAGAACCAGCCTGGACTACAGAACAAGATCCTGTCAAAAAAAAATAATAAATCTTCCAAACTGAAATTTTAAAAAATGCTTACATGTTCCAATTATAATGTTTTACTTTTGAAAAAAATTTAATTGACATAACTGTACATGTTATAGGTAGAATATGACATTTCAGTGCATGAATACAATGTGTAATAATTAGATCAAAGGAATTGACATATTTATCAATACAGACATTTACCTTTTCTTTGTGTTGGCAACATTCAGTCTTCTCGACTAGCCTGTTTGAGAGACATGACTATTGTCAGCCAGCTATTCAGCAGCCTGAGAACATCATGTGGTCTTCCTTATCCTGCCTCATCCCTTTACCAATTAAGCTCCCTGTCTTTATCTCCACCTCTCTCACACTTTCCAGATTCCGAGAGCCACCATTCCATTCTTTACTTTGATGAGATTGTCTTTTCAACCCCTGTATAGAGAACCAGCCATGTTTACTCTCTGTGCCAGACTTGTTTCCCAGCATAATATTCTCTCATTCCATTCTTGTTCCTGAAAATGGGAGAATTTCCCTATTTCCTGCTATAATCTTTATTATTCATCTTTACATTTAAATCTTTCGCCCACATGGAGTTTTTCTTGGCTGATGTAATATTTTGCACATCGATTTCCAGCTGTTCCTGTACATTTGTTAAATGATACATTTTATTCTTATGAATATGGAATGCCACCTTTAGTTATATGTTGAAGAATATGGATTTTCTACTCTGCTATATTGAACTGTTTCACATGTACCTGGGTAACACTTTTAATTACATTGGCTTGGCAGTTCAATTTAATGTTCAAGCCACGTTGCAATCTCAGTCACATTAAAATATTGTTACTAGATTTTTTTGAGATAAGATCCCACCCTGTAGTCCAGGCTGATACTGAACTCAGTATGTATCCCAGGGTGGCCTTGAACACATAGAAATTGTCTCACCTCAGCCTCTTGAGTGCTGGGATTGCAGGCAAGTACCACCACACCTGGCTTATGTGGTGTTGGGGAATCAAACTCAAGATCATGCACTTGATAGGCAAGCACTCTAACCTCTGTACTATTCCTCCAGCCCTATGTTACTGGTATTTTTAATATGTATCATCACGGGCTAGGGACATAGCTTGGCAGTTAAAGTGCTTGCATAGTAAGCACAGGCCCCTGGTTCAATTCTCCAGCACCCCGTAAGTTGGGAGTGGTAGCCCATGTCTGTAATTCTAATACTAGAGAGGCTGAGGCAGGAATATTGTCTATGGACAGCCTGGGCCACATAGTCAGTTCAAGACCAGGCTAGACTACAGAGTGAGATTCTGTATAAATAAATAAATATATCTTCATATGTAACAGTCGTTCATAAAATCTAAAAACTTATAGGTTAAAATGTCCTTGATAATAATATATATGCTTACCAATGATTTTGTATGATTTTGTATATAGAGGCCTTATAAAACTATTAGTTTGAAAATCATGAAGTCAATCAATTAAGCATATATATGTCCCAGCACCACAGAAAATCACAGGAAAAAAAAATAAAAGCATAAATATGAACCGTCAACAAGTTTCTTCAATTCCAAAATTTGTGCTTTTAATTTTAATGATAATCAAGGAAAACAGCTTTCTTCCCCCACGTTTGTAAATGGTAAATGTCATTCAGGGTGATAGAAAAGATATTTTATGGATTATTCCATCAGAAATGGGAATGTCTATTTTCTTCATACACTAAGGAACCTAGTAAAGCCCTGAGACAGTTGGGGGCTGATGGGAAGATGCCATCATGGTTAATTTTTTCTTTTCAGAAAAATGCTGGGCATCCTTAGAAGCATCTTCTCTGAATGCATTGGTCCAGATGCTGAAAACGGCCATTGTCTCACAAATGCTTTATTTGGCTACCAACCAAGAAACTCCTCATAATTTCAACACTCTTCTAGAAACAATGAAAAAAGTATATAAGGTAAAGTGTCACATCTAAAAGAGTATATGTAACCATTTAGTGAATCATGATCTCTTAAGTATTGATCAGTTAAATATTTGTTTTGCAATACTAGAGACTGAACACAGACACTTCACATTGAGTTACATCCCCAATCCATTAAAATTTTTTTTTAAATTTGAGACAAGTTTTTCTAAGTTAGTTAAATTGCTTATGCTGGGCTCCGATTTGCAGTCCTCATGTCTCAGATTTGCAGAATCTGGGATCACAATTCAAGACTCTCTGAAGTCAAGTATGAGTCATGAGGCATCAGATGCTTTTTAAGTACAGTGGTTCCTCATATTTGTGTCATGGCAGATTTGTTCCAGAACCAAAATCCACAAGGTCTACAACCCTCAGCAGAAGCAGCTTCAGAACATTTTCATACCCCCTGAAAAGAAACCCTGGGCCCATTAGCAGTCACTGCCCAGCGCTGTCCAAGTTCCTCTTAGCCCCACCCTGGGGAGCTGCTGACCCACCGGTCAGTACTGTTCTCCATGCATTCGCCTGTTGCACACCTTTCACATCAGTGGAATCATGCTATACACGTGGTCTTTTCTGTCTGGCTTCTTTCAGTAATGTAGATATCAGGGTTCATCCATGTTGTGGTATACATCAGTTCTTTGTTCCCTTTCATTGATAAAAGTATGGATACACCACATTTCATTTACCCTTCCTGTGTCTGAGGGGTGGTTGGCTTATTTCCATTTTGACTCCTATGAACAGTGCTGCTACTTGTGTGCGCATTCTGACTACAGAGTTGTTTTCATCATCTTGGGCACATATAAAGTGATACTGCTTGTAGGACTTTATTCTCTCTTACTACATAAGGGCACGACACCAGAATGAATTTTATTTAATTTTTTTTTGGCCCCAGCAGGAGCAGTGTGTTTATTGTCCAGGTCACAGGTGGCTTAGGGACCTGGAGAGACTGGGAATGGGGCAGAGCTGAGGCAGGCTCTCTGGGGGCCACATCCCAAGGAAGGTCTTCAGATCCTGCATCTGTTCTGAAGATTTTGCTGTATACCAGCTTGCTGTGTTCCCTGGCCACCACAGACCTCCTCCAGCCCCAACAACCTCCTTTGTGACCTGTGCTGACCTTACTAGCACAGGATTTCCTCTCAGCACACTTCCATGTCTTACTCTACATTGAACAAACCCCCAGGATAATTTTTATCTCGGTTTCTCTCAGGCTTACCAAAATTATGATTGTCTAGTCCGTGTTCATTAGGTAGTGAGGAAATGCTGAATTTGCCAAAAGTACCTTGGATCTTTAAGGTGATCTAGAAACAGTTTCTACTAAACCTGAGCCCCAGCAATTAGTTTACTAATCTGATAACATCTTGTATCTTTACCCATATTTCTTTATTAAAAGTAGAGAAATTCTAAGTCAGAAAATGGAAATTTTATAGAATTCTAGTTAATCGTTGAGAAGTGTATTTGGTATATATTACATATGCATATATTAAGTCATTTATTAAATGGGAGATGTAATTCCAAGTCATATTGTCTTTAAGGTAAACAAAACTAACTGTCAGTTACCTGCAAATATCTTCAACATAAGTGAGCTTTCTGACTTCTTGCATTTTGAAAATGAAGGAAGAAAACTATTGCTTCTGGATAAAAACCTGGTAAGAATAAATGTTCACTTAGAAAAATGTTCATACTTTAAAGCAGGACACAGTTGTATCTGGTAGATATTTCTTTCTTAGTTAGTTAAGATTTGAAACCTTATTTGAATGCTCAATTTGCTAAATTAGAATATCACTAAAACTTTAAATATTTTTTACTAATATTATACAAGTTCTCTGGGAAATTTGTTTCTAGGTGATTTGGATTCTTGAAAACAAATTCTAAAAGCATAGGTAGAAAAATTAAGGTAATAAAGTCATACAATGGATAGAAGGATTTTTTCTTTTAATTTTCAAAAGTGTTCTGTTTTTTAGGTACCTGAAAACATCCCCATTCCTGTTACTTTCAGTGATTTTCCATTTATATTTAATACTCAATCCAAAATCAAACTATTACAAGCTTATTCAAGTGCAAAAATGGAGGTACGTATGCTGGCATTAGCTTTCTTCCAGCTGAGACATAACAGCAGGCATCTATAGCATAAGGAGAGCCAGTCGTGGTGGTGCACACCTGGAAACCCAGCACTCAGGAGGCTGGGTCAGAAGGGTTGCCATAAATTTGAGGCCAACCTGGAATATATAGTGAGTTCAGGACAAGCCTTGGCTATAGTGAGACCCTATTTCAAAAATAAAAAAAAAAATTAAACAAATGTGACACATGCTTATAATCCCAACACTCAGGGAGCCAGGGAGATTACTATGAGTATAAGGCCAGCCTGGGCTACATAGTGAGTTCAGGACCAGCCTTGACTACAGAAATAAATAAATAATAAGTGGGGAAGAGTTTAACTTGGCTCATGGCTTGGGAGAGTCACTCCATGTTTGCCAATTCAAAGACAGAAACATGGCAGAAAGTTATGATAAAGGATGAAGTGCTTTGAAAAGGTTCTGCCCACTTCGCCCCATTGCTGCCAGGAAGCGGAGGAGGGGGAGGAACCAAGGACGAGAGTAGCATATTGAAGTGACCCAATCTCCCCGCCTGACCCTGCCTCCTACCAACACATTCATTGTCTGTGAATTAACTCATCAGTGGATGGACCCAATGATAAGCATGCCAACACCGTGATCCAATCACTGCCCCAAAGCCCCACCTTTGAGCACGGACTTTTGGAGGACATTTGAAACCTAAACTGTAACAATGACATATTAGCCTGGTTTTTTGTTGCTATCACCAATATCCAAGGCTGAGTACTGTAGAGAAATAAAGGTTTATTTAACTCACAGTCCTGTGGGTTCAAGAGCATGACCCCAGCATCCTGGTGAGACTCCTCCAACATCACAATATGGTGGAAATGTTAAAAGAGAACTGGCTGTGTACTGAAGGGACTGACTATGTTGAAAAGTCTAGTTTTATTAACAGTCTACTCTCACCAGAACTAATTTGCTATGTGATAGTAGCATTGATCCCTGCTGAGGATGGCACCACTAGGACCTAATTACCTTCCACTAGGCAGCACCCCTTAAAGGTTCTGCTACCTCTTAGCATCACCACACCAGGATCAAACCTCTTGCACATGAATCTTTGGAAGACACATTCAATCCATATCCAAACCATAGGATAGGGTCCACTTTTTTTTCTGTAAAATTTTAAGCTGATAAGTAGAGATAATTCTGTAATGAATGACATCACCAAATTTTGGCTGTTACCAATATTTTGCCACACTCTTCATCTATTCCTTTTGTTATTCCTGTAGTTATCACTGGTTTTTACTGAAGTATTTTAAAGCAAATCCCAGGGAAAATTTCTTTTCACCTTTCCATATTTTAATGCATTATTTCTGGTTGCCTCATTCAAGTACACACTGATACTCACCAGTGCATCCACTATATGATTACTATATGTAATCTATATGATTTTATATGATCACTATGTTATTCTTTTATTTCAGTGCTTAGCATCAGTCTTTGAAATTTTATACACGTATAAAAATACTTAATTTTATCCCTTACTCTCATGAAGATTTACAGTGTGTCAGCATTTCCAATCACACCATTCTTTCCAAATGCATTAGCTGGAATTCTGTAACAAAATTTTCCTCATAAGTCAAGGTTACCTGGTTAACCTAAACTGGTCAAACCCATTCAAATATGACTGTTATTTAATCCACTCCCATTAATTATTAAGTGTTGCAAATTAGTGTATATAGACTTTGTGCCAGTTTATGCTCTTATCACACTGGATGAAATGCCTCCTCCACATCTCTCACCAGTGTAGACAACTACCAACCTGTGTGACTTTTTCCTACTACATAAGTCAGTCATATTCACTTAAATTTAATTTTCCTTTCTCATTATTTATTGTTGTGGTCCTAAGCTTTTTAAGATAATATTTAATATTTCTTTCCCATTGGGAGCAACTTACTTGTAAGCTGTTCTTTTCCTCTCCTTTATCTTCCTCTTTACTTTGATCTGAAATATTCCTCTGAAGCCACATGAATTTTGAAAGTGATTGGATCGTGGGGTTCGATTGGATCAGGTGGATTAATCCTTTAATTGGGTGTGCTGTTAAGGGGTGGGCCCTGGTCAGAAGAGGCAGATCTAGAAAGATGTATCTCCCTCTCTAGTCCTGCCCCTTGGGCTCTACTTCCTGGACAGCTATGGGATGAACAGCTTTTCTGCACTTGGCCCTCTGCCAAGCCCTTTCTCCATGGCCAGCCAAATATGAATATACTGAGACTTGGAACAATGAACTAAAATAAACCTTTCCTCCCTTAAGTTGTGGGTGCTGGGTGTTGTGTCTCAGCAGCATGAAATTGGCTAGGATCTTCTACCTAATTTAAGATACAACTGTGTTCACACTGTCAGTCTTGGGCTTTCATTTCTCCTTCAGCCTCATGGAGCCCCCACTGATACTCTTAATCCGTGAGAGGGTCAATCAGTGAATTTGTTGTGTTTTCAACTTACTTTCAATCTTCTGTTCCTTTTTTCTTATTCTGTTATTCCCCCATAATTTTTACACATTATTTTTTCATTTTGCCCAAGCCTTAGCTCTCTATGAGATGTTGATCACATAGACATTTATGTTAAAAATTTTCCAAACCCTTTGTTGATTGCTGAGGTTGATTGCTGTCCTGGGTCACTCCATTGATCAATGGTATTATTAGTATGCATATAAATAACTTTCATCAGGTCATTTTTATTTTAATTTTTCTAGACCTAGAAAGGAAAAAGTAAATTATCTTTCCTTCTCAAACTTAGTTTTCACATAAGCTTGCCTTAACAGGTTCTTCCTTTTAATATATTCTTCAGGAGTGTCCAGTCTCATTAACTTACTAGTGAACAGCTGAGTGGACAGTGAACAGGTTGCACACAAGAAGGGCTGGGAAAGAAAACTTCTATTGTAGTTCTCATGGGTGAAGTTGGGAAGCCAACTCCACAATCTCATTGTCCAAGTAAGAAATGACGTATAAAGTCAAGTTGATGTGCTCCACACTGGATTATCAATTCAAATGTGTAAGTGTAAAAGGGAAAACTAATCCACAGGGAACAGGAGCAAGGACATAGGAAATATGGTAAGATGTAGACTTAAAGGTAGCCTTTTGTTAGGTTAGTGAAGGTAGAATCCTCCCTGCTATTCAGAGGTAGACCAATTCCTGTCAGTCACAGCCATGGGACGTGTTCGTCCATGGTCATTATTGCTAATGTGTCCCAAATCTACAGACTCCTGGACAGGGGAGGTGACCCACCAACAAAGAAGACTAGAGATTGCATTTGTTCCATTTCCTTGCATACCTGGAAATTCTTTCTAACAACAACATCTCAAGAACATTAAATAAATAAAACAGAAGAAACTACATTGGTTGGCGAGTTCTAAGAGTCTTTTATCACCCTTGTGACATACCAAAACCCCTAGAGAAGAGCTGAGGGTCAAGACAAGACTGGTGAATCCATCACTAGATTCTGTTCCAGACAAGTTCAGTAGGGACAAGGTCAGGGGCGACTATAGTGAGGGAATGTCGGGAATCCAGTGAAGCAAAGGACAGTACCATTTAGGATAGCTGGAAGCACTATGGACACAGAAAAAGACTGGTTTTAGAGGTTTCTGAAGCATAAGGCATCATGGGTGACTGGACTAGCACTGTATGAAGGAGGAGATTGTATCTAATCTGAGTACATGTTTCCTCTCCTCTTTGTCCTACAGCTAATGATATTCATGAGCTCCTAAACTGTCCTTATATTCTTGAGAGTTATGATGCTAGCATTCTGCTTTTAAGACTGATTATGGATTCATTTCTCAGTATGTCAAATATCAGCATTGCTTTAAAGTTTGTGTATACTACAGTATTAATCTCAGATGCTTTTAATCACTTCACTCTTCCTTTGTGACCAATTTCTTGTATGTGATTCTTAGATGCCATAACTTTTGATCCTGTGGTTGCTTTATCTTTCACATGGATACATTCTTCTTTTCCTTAAGTTGTTTCTATGAAATTACATATATCAATGGCATGCAAGATTAAGTGGATGGTGCAAAAAATATACTTTATTAGAAGTATCCAACAATTCCTGGAATTCCTACAAATTGCAAAGAGAAAACAATTAAAATATTTTCATTTCCCCGCATGTCAAAAAAGATGACAGTCATGCGATCACATCAAGCAGTTCTACAAGGGAATTTTGAATTGGCCACATTTAAACTGAGAGTAAAACGAAGTCACCTGGTTGCAGATGCCCTGCGTCAGTTAAGACACGTTGAAGATAATGACCTCTGCAAATTATTAGTGGTATGGTACAAAGTCTTCTTGACTCTTTTTACTGCTGTGGGAGGGAATATTCTTATAGTGTGAAAAGTCTCTGTTTCAAGAGCCGCATTTGCCGGTATGGTTGTCAGTCACATAATTTCCAGAATTCCTGCTTTACCGATCAGAGAACAGCAATGGGACATTTTCTTGCACGTCGAGTTGTAAGTAACTTACTACTGCAGGCTACTAAAATGCTCTGTAATGAACCATCCTGATGGTTAAATGGCTTAAGATACCAATAAGCAATTTAGAAGTTCTGCTGATCTAACTTTAACCCATTCAGGTGGATTTAAAGTTGTCTTCTTTCTTTCTTTCTTTTTTTTCTTTAATGTGTGTTTTGGGGTGAGAATATAGAGCCTAACATATACCAAGGAAGTATTGTATCAGTGAGCTTCAGTGAGCTGAGAATTTCTCTCAGCTTTTTACAAGTCTATAAATTGTCTAGGATCAAGGTGATCCATCCATCCAGGCCTGTCTCAGTGATTTAGCTCTGCTTGGTATGTCCCTTATCAACTTCCTACGACTGGCAAACAGTTCTTCTCTAAGCAGTTCAAGATGTGAGAGGTAGCAATCACCCACAAATATGGCTTTGGGCAAAAAAGTTCCACAGATGAATCCATGCGGAAGACTGAGAAGATATAATCAGCCTCTTCAGTAGGAGGAACAGCAAAATTTCATGCAAAAGACATGGGTCACGGAGAGGGGAAGAATTAAGGTTGTTTATATAATCAACCACCAGCAGCAGAGCAGGCATTTTTCTTCATTCTGGCCCTAGTTTGAATTCAAGACTTTATACCATGTAGGTTTTCATTCCAACCATCCTTCATTTCAACCTTCATTGGTTCCCATGGGTGTTTATTGTGTGATACCTCAGGTCACTTGCTCTATTGAGGGTATAGAATGACTAAGTCAGGGTTAAGAGCTGAAGTTGGGCCAGGAAGTGGGTTTTCCTGGGACCAGCTATGAGGGGAAGAGTTAGGCTTCAAAGGGGAAACTGGAACCTGGAGAGAGGTACTCAGGGAAGGAATATTTCTAAGCATGGGACTCAAACAAAGCAAAGAAACTGTTTTATAGGCCAGGCATTATAATTGCACACCTCACTTTGTATCTGTTTTCTCTTTAAATCTGCATTGTGAGGAACTCAGTAGAAAATTACTCTTCCTATAGGAGATGATCAAGAGGTAAGCACATAACTTCAAAGGCAATCCAATCAGTAAATAGATTCTGAACAAGGCAGAGTTGTTGCATCTCACTATGAGGGCGACCTGACCCTGGCATAGGCAGACTGGCTAGTAAATGAGAACATTAAGAAAATAGAAAGAGGGCATAGCTCAGTGGTTAAAGTGCTTTCTCAGCATGCTTAAGACCCTGGGTTCAGTTACCTGGCACCACATAACAAATTAGCTGGGTGTGATGGTGCACACCTGCAGTCTCAGCACTTGGAAGACTGAGGCAGGAGGATTACTTCAAGTTTTAGGCCAGCCTGGCCTCACAGTGAGTTCAGGACCTGCCTACATTACACAGTGAGATAAATGAATAAGCAAAAATAAATAAATAAATAAATTTTTTATAAAATAAAATAGGAAGAGGGCTGAGGCTGTAACTCAGTGGCAGAGTGCGTGCCTGGCATGTTCAAGGCCCTGGATTTAATCCCTAGTACCAAAACAGAAAAGAAAAGGAAAAAAAAATACCACTCCCCCCCCCCCCCAAATAAAAAGAAAATAGGAAGAAAGTTTACTGTTTTATTAGGATTTCCAGATAGGAAGATGAGACTGTCCTTAAACAGAAAAACTGTGGTCCAGGAGTCTGATGAATGACTGCTAGGCAAGATCTTCCAGGCACAGAAGGTAGAAAGAGAACAAAAACCCACAAAATGAAGCTAATGGATGCTTGAAATAAGACAGTATGGGCTGAGCAAGCAACTCAGGGGGCAAGTACTTGCTAAGTATGCATGAGGCCTAGGGTTCAATTCCCAGCACCAAATAAATAAAATACTGAGAAGTTAGACAGAAAAGGCAGTAGAGACAAAATAGTTAGGAAAGAAGAGTGAAACCAAGCTTACCCTTAGTCATAAAGTCCAAAGGTAGAGAGAAACAGCTTCAAGACAGTGGGGCTAGTGGATACTGATGTCTCCGTGGGGGCTGTGGCCAATCAGGTTTATAGCTCCCAGAACCATCTCAGCTCAGGCAGGTGGGAAGGCCTGCTCAAGGGAGGTTACCTCAAGTAGAGGAAGGATCCCAGCAACTGTTAGCCTCCACTGGTATTGTGACGTCTGAGCCATAGGAGAAAGATAGACAGCAATGTGGAAAAACTGAATTAATAGGTCAGGGAGTTGAAGTACATCAAATTTCTGTTCAAGGCATGTGTTAAGTAAATGGTTAGCAGTGACACTTAGCAGAGTCCTCCCTTCTTTATGAATGTGGTAGACTAAGGGATCCATGCACCCGCTGCACCATGGCCTAAGGACGAAAAGACTCATGGTCCCCACTGCTCAGCGGCCAGTTGGTGGGGAGACACAGGAGGTAAGTGCTGTGTGCTTCTGGTCAATCTAGTGACTGCAATAATTGTTACCAAAGCTTTTACACTTTTGTCTAAAGAGCAATGTGATACAGTTTTAACTTTGTTTTGTTGTAGCAATTCACTTATTAGGTCACTAATGAAAGTTTATCCTAAGGAAACTGATGTAAACATAACCTTGTGAATGTACAAATATGTACCTTCCAGTATTCAGATAAGGCAGTTGAATTTTATTTATTTATTATTTTTTATTCTTTCCCAAATTAACTATCCTTTTGAACTACATGCTTATAATTATTTTCCAGTGTGAACTGGTGGGTAAGGCCAGGTTTAACATTAGCAGCAAAGATGTAGGAAAATATGGAAAAAAAAATTTTGGTGAATATCCCAGTGAAGGGATCAGTTGGATTCAGAGAGGAGATATCAAGATTTGACTACTGCGAACCCATTAGAGGAATAGGAAGCTGGGGTAGAGTGGTGACTTGAGTGAAATGACTTAGGCATGGAAGATTAATACGTTAAACACCGTATGGCTTCTCGGACTTGGAAAACCCAGTACACAGACATTCTTTGGAACCATATGAAGTGATAGCCAGAGCAGGGGGAAGGGACAGGGAGGGGATGGGAGGATAGAAGATGGGAAGGGATTGTGAAGTCGATGTGATACATAGATGTACGAAACAGCCAAATTCATTGTAAATACTATGTATTACATTTGTATATTAATAAAAATAGTGGGGAAAAACACTGAATTTTAAATCAGATCCTGGGAATATGTTCTTTCCTTAGGTTGAATTTATTAAAGAAATTCGTCCTGAGTCTGGAGGAGTCAGTGCTGAGTTCTTCCACTGTATATTTGAGGAAATGACCAAGCCACAGTATGGAATGTTCATATACCCTGAAGAGCGCTCCTGCATGTGGTTTCCTACCCATGTATGTCTTTCATTTGTTGTTATTGTTTTGTTGTTAAAAAGTCTGTGGTTTTATTGTGTCATGAAGCACTGAAACATCTGAACAAATCATTATTTGAACAATGAGGTGGCTGCTTTCTCCTTCGCTCCTTTGAGTAACTAGAGCAGCTTTTCAGTAGATTGAAAAAAGAAAGAATAAGAAAAGGACAACATTTTCCATACTTAAGTCTGCATCCGCCTTGAGGTAGCCCACTACCGTGCTGAGAATGCAGTTATCTGGCTTGGGAAGGTGGCCCTGTGCCATGATGCTGTGCTGGGTTTTCTGAATCGGAACCATAGACAGCTGCTCCACAGAGGCAGCTTCCCCTGGAATTGATGTCTTTCCCACATAAGGCATGATGCATCAGTGTAATTTGTGCCTAGTTGGGTTTTGTCTTTATCACATAACTGGTAGTAATACTGAATGAAGCTGAATCCACTCTGCTCCCCTATTAACTTGTATCCCCTTCTGAAGCATCACTACCTTTCTTTTTATTATTGTGGAGAAATATCCCATTGTGTGGACATGTGGTAATTTTGTTACCTGGTCCCTGATGGACAAATATTTAGGATATGCCCTCCCTTTTGTAACCTAGTAACCTTGAGTGTTTCATATTAGGACAGAAATTATTGATAGGGCAGGGACATGGCTCAACAGTTACAATGCTTAGACCTAGCAAGCTCAGGGTCCTGTGTTCCATTCCCCAGCACCACATAAATTTGGAGTGGTGGCACATGACCCAGGAGGTGGAAGCTGGAGGACTGCTGTGAGTTCGAGGCCATCTGGCCTCCATAGTGAGTTTTAGGACCAGCCTGGACTATATAGCTAGACCTTGTCTCAAAAAATTTTTATTGATAAAAATCCTAGAGATAATGGCTAATTCTGAAAAGATAATTATTTTATATAACACTGAAGTATTTAGAAAGATCCTGGGAAATAAATCATTTTCTTTTTTAGAATAGTAAGACAAAAACAAAAACAACCCTTTCTTCTCTGTAACACGGAACAACTAGTTCTGAAAGTAATCTCATATTGAGCTTCTATTTATTGGCTCCTTCTCAAAACTGTTCAAATTGTTCTTCCAAATGACATAATGACATTTTAGATCCCAGAAAGAAGAAGAGGATGGGAAAGATGAGTAGATGTGTAAATGTGAGTACAACCCACAAGCATTTAATTACTGAATGTTTCCAGAGGTCACAACATTTTACTGAATGTTGTAAGAGATTCGAAGTAGCGTGTGAGAAGATGCTTTTTTTCCTAACCCTTTCACGTGTACAGATGCAGTCTTGTGACTGCAGTGACTGGCTGCAGACATGATGTGTGACAGTTGTTGAGAAGTAGAGTGAGTGGCAAAGGAGCCTTGCCATGGGGTTTGAAGCCCAGAGCTCTAATACTGAGTGGATGTGGGCATGTTGGGGTTTTTTTAATATTTATTTTCCATTTCTATAACATGTACGCCATAACTTTGCTTCAGCCTGACCTACAAGTCTGTTTTCAGAATAAATCGTGGAAATCCACGTAGCAGGATGAGAGCTTGGTGTCAGCTTAGGGGACACTCACATAATTAGGGATTCTGTGTTAGGACAGAAAATCAAGGAAGGATAAACGTCACTAGATAAAGTGTTGTGGAGAAGTGGAGAACGTTGGTTGATGATTGAGAACAGGGGCACAGTGGACTAAAGAGACTGAAGTAGGGAGTGGAGAGGAGAAAAAGAAAGCTCATATCAACCTGAAGGTGAGGTAGTTTATCCTGATCTCACGGGTAAAGAAACTGAGGCTTAGAGAGTTTAAGTAACTTGCTCAAGGACATGACAACTAGCTATCAACCAAGCCACAACATGAATTCAGTACTGTCTGACGCCAAAGCCCTTAAGCATCATTCTGGCCTGCTAGAAAGAGAGCACAAAAGTTCCCCAAGAAATTTTAACTTGTGTATGGCTCAGAAAAATGATAGTAAAACTGGAAATACATTACAAATTATGGGAAAGAAAACTGATTAGCCTAGGAACAACTACCTTTGGAGATTATATTGTACTATGGCTCATTTTCAAAATTCAACTGCATTTTATTGTGTTTCCCCACATTTGCTGTGAGAAGTCCAAAGGGCAAAGAAATTGAGTATTCTGAACATTATGTGAGTGGCCCAGAGTATAACCTGCTACCGCCAAGATGGCACCATAATGAAAATCTTTGAATTTTCAGACTTCGAATGTTTCCTTATTTGGGCTGCAGTTGGTCTGGGTATGGGGACCAAGATTTTTTCTTACCTGGGACTCTTAAGGTGCAGAGAGGAAAAGCCAACTGTATTCGTGTGGTGGTGGTTGTTACTGTAACAAACCTGAAGCTGGGTGCTCTGTAAAGAAAAGAGGTTTGTTTAGCCCACAGTCTTGGATTTCAGAGGCATGGTATCAGTTCAGCTCTGGTGAGGACCTAGTGGCAGGTGGAATCATGGCAGGCTCATGGGCAGGGGAAAAGATTATATGTGCAGAGAGGAAGCCATTGTGAGTGGGGTCCCATGAGAACTACCTTAATTCCTTCCAAGGGCACACTCCTAAGAATCCAACATCCTCCACTAGACCCCAACTTCAGAGATCCCACCATCACCTCTTAATGTCATTCTGAGGACCAAGCCTCCGACACACAAACCCTGGGAAGACACGGCAGCCACAGCACCAGCTGCAGCAGGACTCTTCTTGTCTTCCTGTCCTCCACCTACTTTCTCAGATCCTTGCCCCACTTCCCACACCAGGTGGTCGGCTGCAGGGGAAGGGGACCTCACAGGTCCCTGTCCGACACCTGACACTGATTGGAAGTGCAGATAACGCATGCCCTTCTTTCCCAGATGAACAGAAGGCAATGACTGCAGTCAGGAAAGCTTTAGCTCATGTTCTATGTGAACACACGTTACTACATTTCAGATTGCCTTAGTTATAAAAAATACATTTCTTCAATGCTCATACTGTTGTATTTGAACTAAAAATTATGGAAGTTTGCATTGTACTATCACCTGTAAAGAACCTCAACATTTTAATTTCCTGAAGCCCATTTTGTTTCAAATTTGTGATTTTAGAAACAGTAATGAGAGCTGGGGTCATAGCTCAGTAGTTAAAGCACTGCCTAGCAACTCAGGGACCTGAGGATGATTCTCTAATACTACATAAACTGGGTGTGGTGGTGCATGCCTGGAAAACCAACACTCTGGAGGCTGAGGCAGGAGGATTACCATGCGTCCAAGGTCAACCTGGTGTATACAGTGAGTTTAGGTCCAACCTGGACTATAGAGCAAGACTTTGCCTCAAAATAAAAAAATAAAAAATGAAAAAAAGAAACAGTAGCTAAAATTTTTTCCTTGTTGATTTAATTAACTATTTGTAGAACCGGTTATTTGTAAGCCATTAGGGTATAGTTTTGGTTTTTATTTTATTTTTTATCTGTCTTCTTCAGCCTAAATTTGAGAAGAAGATGTATTTCCTCTTTGGGATGCTCTGTGGACTCTCTCTGTTTAACTCCAATATTGCCAACCTTCCTTTCCCATTGGCTTTGTATAAGAAACTCCTGAACCAAATGCCATCGTTGGACGATTTAAAAGAGCTCACTCCACTTTTAGGGAAGTAAGTAAACATGTTTTTAATTTAAAGATCACATACAGTTGCAGTTGTTTAGTCATAAATAATGTTACATACAGAGAGATACACAGCCAAGATCTTCAATTTCAGCATTCTATGCCCCTTTGATGAATTTTATCATGACTTAAATAGTGTAATCTTCAAAAATGAAAGAGCCATATATTCCTGCAGTTATTCACTAGGACCCGTGAACAGAACAGATCTCTGGCCAGATCTCTTGGTTTTGTCCATATGGGAAGATTTTGTACAGCATACAATATATAAATGAGTGGTTCTAGGACCAATCTACCAATAGAGGTCGCTCTGGGAAGAAGAGTGGGAGGTGGAGGAGAGGAAACTTGCACTCAGTTTGACACATTTCTGTATTGCCAAAATTTTTCCATTGAACATCAGTTACTTTAAAATTATACAAGAATGGCAAATACAATTTTTAAATTAAAATTTTTACTAGGTGTTTTCAAGAAATTCTAAATGATGAAGCTGAAGGCATCGAAGAGCTTGACTTACATTTCTCTGTGAGTACTAAGGAAACCTTGATTACAGTGTAGCTTTCATCTAGTTTGCCTTTTTGGACAAGGGATCAAGCTCAGAGACTTTCACACACTAGACAAGTATTCTACATTGAATTACACCCCTAAGCCCTACTCTGTGTCTTTTGTTTTTTGTTTTTGGTTTGTTTTGAGACATGGTCTTACTCTGTAGTTCAGGGTGCTAGCCTTGAACTCACTATGGAGGCCAGGCTGGCCTCAAATTCACAGTAATCCTCCTGCCCCATCTTCCCAAGTGCTGGGATTACAGGCATGCAACAACATGCCTGACTTATGTGGTGCTGGGGAATCAAACTCAGGGCCCTGTGCTTGCTAGGCAAGTGCT
Source organism: Ctenodactylus gundi (assembly GCA_004027205.1). Taxonomy (NCBI): domain Eukaryota; kingdom Metazoa; phylum Chordata; class Mammalia; order Rodentia; family Ctenodactylidae; genus Ctenodactylus; species Ctenodactylus gundi. The sequence goes on from PVKB01004002.1 coordinate 39,022, forward strand.
CTAACCACCGTGCTATTCTTCTAGCCCCTAATCTATGTCTTTTCAAAATAATTTTTAAGGGTTAAAGCATAGCTTGGCGGTTAAAGCACTAGCCTAGCAAATGCAAGTCTCTGGGTTCTATTCTCTAGTGTCAAATAAACTGAGTATGGACACTTACAATCCCAGTACTCAGGAGGATGAGGTTGCTGTATATTTAAGGCCAGCCTGGGCTACACATAGTGAGTTCAGGACCGGCTTAGACTACAAAGTAAGACCCTACCTCTAATAATAATAATAATAATTTTATTATAATATCCTAACTATGGAATCATTTTTTCTTTTTTAATTAATCTTCTTTTGCATGTTTATTTTGAGAAAAATCATAGATTATTATGAAGTCTCCAGAAATAATACAGGTATCTCAGATGCCTTTAGCTTAGTTTTCCTCAACTGTAACATCTTGTATAGCCGTAATACAGTACCATAACCAAGAAACTGACATGACAAAATCCACTGGCCTTATTTATATGCCATGAATTCTATATGATTTCAATTATGTTGATGTTTATATATAATTCTATGAAGTTTTGTTCCTTGTGTAGATTCATGTGACCACAATACCAATATAGGTGCAAAACTGTTCATCGTAAAAATTCCTGATGTTATCCTTTATGGCCACAGCAACCACTGTCTCAGATATTCTCCTTGACCAATTAAATCAGTAATTCCTTCTTCATTTATATAATCTTGTCATTTAGGAATGTAATTTAAGTAAAGGCATGCAGCTTATAACCTTAGGCATAGCTCCATTCACTCAGCATAACCCTTTGGAGGTCCATCCAGATTACTGCCCATGTCAGTAGGCATGTCTCATGGGAAGAATGCAGCACAGCTTCCTTAATCATTCATCCACTGAAGAACAATTTAGTTACTTGCAGGTTTGGGTTTTCAAGATATATATTTTTAACTTCTTTTCAGCAGGGTATTTGTTACTCTATAGCTAGGATGGTCCTAAATTCACTATGTAGCCCAGGCTGGCCTTGAATTTACGGCAATACTCCTGCCTCAGCCTCCCAAGTGCTGAGATTACACACATGCACTGCTATACCTGGCTAATATATTCCTCGTCCTCCTCGTCCTCGTCCTCCTTGTCCTCCTCCGCCTCCTCCTTTCTTCTTCCTCTTCTTCTTTTGAGGCAGACTCTCACTCTGTAGTTCAGGCTTGTCCTGAACTCACTAAGGAGGCCAGCTGGCCTTGAACACACAGCAATCCTCCTGCTTCAGCCTCCCAAATGCTAGGATTACAGGTGTGTGCCACCATACCTGGCTTATGAGGGGCTGGGGAAAGGAACCCAGGACTTTGTGATTGCCAGGCGAGGGCTCTAACTCTAAACTATGCCCCCCAGTCCCTATTTTATTTCTACACTGTAAAATCCTCCCTGGTGGTTGTTCCTCATCAGATACCTTATATGTGTAGATTATCAAGTCAAGATAAAGTAATTATTAAATTAATATAAAGCAGCTAAACAATAATATATGCTTAAATCCACATACAACATATAGTATAGCAGTGTTTTTTAGATTTTCAATATGTGTTTAAGACTGAACTACAGAAATAACTAGGCCTACTTATCTTAATTCCATAGGGAGGATGAAAGGGCAGTAATGGCACTGCAGGTGGATAGTTGCTCAGATTTACTTTCATGATTGATACCTGAATACATACTCATTTCAGATGCACTGGGATCAGAATGACATTGAGTTAATTCCAAATGGGATGTCTGTACCTGTGGACCAAACCAACAGGTAAGTTATGAGACCTAGAATATTTGTTTGAAAATACATAAAATGAACCAGGCCTGGGGGCATAGGCCTCTAATCCCAACACCTGGGAGGCTGAGGCAGGAGGATTACAAGTTTGTACCCACCCTGGGCAACTTACTGACTTAGCAAGACTGTCTCAAACTCAGAGCTAAAAACTGGCTGGGATGTAGCTCAGTATGAAGGCCTTGAGTTCAATCCTCGTACCAGAAAAAAATAAAAAATAAAAAGAATATACATAAAGTGTTCCTAGTTTCCACCAGTGTTCTTTAAAAATACGTTTGAGCTTCTCAGATTCCTACTTTCTTTCGTCTTTTAGAAATATAAAAAGGTTAAAGGGTAAGAGGAGAAGAAGAGAAGGGATTTACAATTACATACTTCTACCATTTAACAAATATATTTGGGCCCCTAGTCTGCATCAGGCCCTATTGTACATACTGGAGATACAGCAGTGAAAAAGACTGAATCTGGAACTTAAATTCTAGTGGTGCAGGAAGACAATTCACAAATAAATTATTATATACTATAATGTTAGGTAAAGATGTATTTTGAAGGTAATTAAAACCAAGTACGGGGCTAAGAAATTGCAGGCTATGGTGGAGCCAGCCAGCACCAGTTTGCAGAGCGTCTTGTTAAATTTTCAAAAATGTTGACAGTTTATTATCAAAGCATAGTAGCTTCAAATCACCTGTGCTGGGAATATTTATACCACATTAATCTGTAAATGCTACACAGGTTTTCTCTGTCCCTCTCTCTCTCCTACTTTCTTCTTCCTCATCTTCTAGGAGTCAATTTAAGTAGGCTATTCCTAAAGACTGCTTGAAGGGTGGGTGACCTTCCCACCTCTCTTGAAAAGGCCTCTACTAGCAGCCTTGCTGTGCTGGTCCGTGTTTCATTACTGTCATCACTTACCTGCCCCTGGTTGACTTTATAAAGAAAAGAGGCCTTGTTAGCTCACAGGCCCGGACATATGGAGTCTGCATTTTGTGAGGATTTTTTGTGATTTCGTTTTGTATTGCTTTGTTTTTATAACTCAGTTGCACTGTTCTCAAGAATTTTTCCTCATAAAAAGGGGGTATTTCTAAAATCAGTTTGTCTCACTAGACTATTGACTGGTAAATCAAAGAAACTAGAAAATCTGTTGAAAAAAGTTTGGAGAAGAAAGCCACTAATTTTAAATTGCATACTTTGATGATGGACAAGAGAACTGATGCTACAGATATAGTGTAACGCACTTTTCTCTTTACAGGCTCTGATACAGAATATGAGTCACTGAAGGAATGGCTTCCTCACAGCTAGCCTGGCCTGATGGCACAGGCCTCAAATCCCAGCATTCTGGGAAGCTGAGGCAGGAGGTTTGCAAATTTAAGCCCAGCCTGGGCAACTCAGTGACTTGGCAAAACTCTCAGAATCATGGAAAAAATAAAACAAAACCCTGGGCCTGGTGGCTCAGGACTGTAATCCCACACTTTGGTGGACTGAGGCAGGAGGATCAGAAGTTCAAATAAATTAGCAACTTAGTAAGACGCTGTCTCAAAATTAAAAGCAAGGGTTGACGGTGTTACTTACCAGTTAGAGCACTTGCCTAGTAAGCACTAGCCTCTTGGTTTGATTCCCCAACACCATATAAACCAAGCATGGTGGTGTGTGGACGCCTGTAATCCCAGCACTCAGGAGGCTGAAGCAGGAGGATAGCTGTGAGTCTGAGGCCAGACTGGGCTACAGAGAAAGACCTTGTCTCAAAATAAATAAACAGATAAAATCAGCAAATCAAAAAAAAAAAAAAGGGCTGGGATTGTAGCTCAGTATGAAGGCCCCGGGCTTCATCCCCAGTTGTGTGCGTGCACACACACACACACACACACACACACACACGCACGCGCACACACACGCAGAGCACAAGAGATTTACATGAAGCAGTAAAAAAAAATAAATAAAATAAACAACAACAACAAAAAAAAAACACTAACCCTGCCGGTTATGCAGGACTCTATTCTCAGCCCCCTGGGAGGGAGGATAGAGAGATTGCAAGTTCAAGTCTAGCCTGGGGGACAGAAACACATTACAGTGACCTTCCTTCCTTCCTTCCTTCTTTCCTTCCTTCCTTCCTTCCTTCCTTCCTTCCATCCTTTCTTCCTTTCTTTCTTTCTTCCTCTCTTTCTGTCTTTCTCTTTGTTTCTTTGTTGTACTGAAGACTGAACCCAAGGCCTTGGCACTACACTGAATCTCCAGTCCTTGTTATTTGAGACAAGGCTCATTGAGTTGCTATGGTGGGTCTGTGCTGGACTCAAACTTTTGATCCCCTCACCTCAGCCTCCAAGAATACTAGGATTATATCCTGAGCCACCAGACTAGCTTACAGTAAATTTTTCTTGTCCGTTGTGAACATATTAGTTGTAGTTCCTGCTGGTGCTTCTGAGATGTAGGTAAAAGAGTGGGATTGTATAATTAACAGAAGACAATGCAATTGCCATCCCAAAACATGCATTTGATGAAATATCATTGCATAGTATGTCAAGAAAATATATGTCTGAGTAATTTAAAAATAGATAATGACCTGCAAATTGTGATCCAGGCCAAGGGCTTGAGTCATTGCTGATTTCAGGAATCCTGTCTTAGTTACTTTTTGTTGCTGAGACACAGTTCCCAACACTCCCAACTTAAGGGAGGAAAGCCCTATTTTAGCTCACTGTTTCAGAAGGTCTCAGTCTCTTCACAGTTGGCTGGCAGTGAAGGGAAGGCATGGCAGGGGCTGACCAGAGAAGAGCCGCCCAAGCCCAGACAGGAGGCAGAATGAAGGAAGGGTGGAGCCAGCGCTGTGGGTTCACTTCAAGGGGAACACTATGTTATCAATACAATGGTTTAAACGACAACAGGGTTCCAAATGAAACTGAAACTATGGTTCATTCAAGCAATTTTGTGCATTTCTGATACATTGGCTAATCATGGTCCTGTGAACAGAAAAAATATGCAGTTTTAATTTTTAGTTTGATGCAGGAATTTGATTTCAAAATTACTGGAAATATAATCAACATTTTGGTATACTTGTGACTATTTTCAACCAGCATGAATATGTTATCTTATAGTTGTCAAATAGAATACACAGAGCTGAAATCTGATGTTCAACTTAAAGAAAAACTTGATCATGCCTCCTTACTTGACTTGTCTAAGATGTCCTGGTGACAGTGACCCTTGTGTCACGATGACGCCTTATTCCTGTCATCACTTTGGCAGCTCTGACATTTGTGAGCACCTATTTTCAAGGAAGAAGCTCACGAGGAGTAAAATTAGAACCAAAATGTCTGATGAGCATCTTAAGAACTGAGAAGTGCAGCTTCCATTGAACCAGACAGTGATGCATCAGTTTCACAAAACAAGGTCAAACATCCCAGTATTTCCATGTTTATGTTGCCTTTTAAAAGTTTTATAATAAAAGAGTATTTAGAGGTTGGAGTATAGCTCAATGATTACAGGGCTTACTAGCAAGTACGAGGACCCCAGTTCAATTCCCCAGCATCACATACTAACTGGATGTGGTGGCATATACCTGTAACCCCAGCAGTCATGAGGCTGAGGCAATAGGATTGCTGTGAGTTGTAGGCCAGCCTGAGCTCCATAGTGAGTTTCAAAACCAGACTGAACTACAGAAAGAGACTCTTCCTTAAAAAATATTAAAATGTTTTATTATTTACATTCCTTAACTACATTAAATATTTTATATGCAACCCAGGACAATTTCTTTTCACTCTGTGTGGCTCTGACCAGTCAGAAGATTGGATAACCCATGCTGTACAGTGAGCTGAGTTGCTCAGCTTGGATATATAGTACTTTAGATGTCCCAAATAAATATTTTAGGCATGATATTTTCAGATTATGATGAGTTTACGGGCCACACCCCCAGTATAAATTGAGGAGCATTTGTACTCAGATGAGTGTGTTTGAAGGTCTTCTTGACTGCAGGGGCGGAAATAAGAGCAAAATAAAGCCTCAGTCCTTCCACGACTATTCTCTAAGGCCCCATGCTCTAACCTGCCAGATTGCTACTTTCCTGAACCCTCTTGTGTGCTATGAAGATATTTACTTTTTTTTCAATAGCGGTGATATAAATAGTAAAACTCAGAATATTTTGCTCGTCAGCAACATATTTTGCTGAGTTTTTTGTGTGTTTTTCCTTCTCTCAAGAAAAGACTATGTCTCTAAGTGTGTTGACTACATCTTCAATATCTCTGTAAAGGAAGTTTATGAGGAATTTCATAGAGGATTTTATAGAGTCTGTGACCAGCAGATAATTAGATACTTCCAGCCTGAAGAACTTATGATAACATTAATTGGAAATACTAATTATGACTGGGAACAATTTGAAAAGGTAGGTGATTCCTAAATGGCCCCAGTTTTTTCAAACAATTTCAATATATTCCCCAAGAAAACATTTCTCTCCTTTTCTTTCAAGGATTCCAAGTATGAGAAAGGCTACCACATATCACATCCTACTATACTGTTGTTCTGGAAGGTTTTCCACAAGCTAACTTTGGATGAAAAGAAAAAATTCCTCCGTGAGTATTGCAATATAAGAGGGGTCTACAATTATATATATATAAAAATGACAAATATTTTGTGATAAATTCATTACTAATGGTAAGTCACTTGCGTTAATTCTTGCCTTCTAGACCAGCAGGCTTTCTTTCACAAGCCTATTTCCTGTTTCCAAAATAATAATGATAATAGTCATATTTCAATTACACTACCGTTTCTACATGGACTAATAACACTTCCAGTTTCTTGATTATGTCTAATATGTTTTTAGGATTGCATTTGGTTCTAATTATACTCTTTTCCTGAGGGAAGGTCTTACTGCTCTGCAGTCCAGGCTGTCTACAACTCACTGTGTAGCCCATTCTGGCTTTGAACTCCAGCAGTCCTCCTGCCTCAGCCTCTCTGTGTGCTGGGGTTACAGGCATGTGCCACCACACCTGGCTTATGTGGTGCTGGAGGATCAAACACAGGGTGTTGTGTTTGCTAAGCAAGCTCTCTAACCACTGCCTTTCTCCAGCCATGCATTAGATCCTAAATTAAACCTTTTACCTTATTCTCACATCTTCATTTAATTATCTGAATTCCCTGATACTAGGATGACATAAACTGTCTCAACTGAGCCTGGTGGCACAGGCCTCTGAGCCCAACACTCTGATACGCTGAGACAAGAAGATCCCAAGTTTCCAAGTTTGAGCTCAGCCTGAGCAGTTCAGCAACTTAGTGAGCCATAGTCTCAAATTCAAAAATAAAAATGGTCTAGGGGGACTGGTAGTGTAGCTCGGCAGTGAGAGTGCTTGCATAGCAAGCTGAAGGCCTTGGATTCAATTCTTCAGTACCACACGGGGCTAGCCTGGTGGTACATGCTTATTCTTCCTGTACACAGGAGGCTGAGGCATGATTGCCATGTAGGATTGCCATGAGTTCTAAGTCTGTGGGGTCTATCCCCGGTAACAACAACAGCAACAAATCCCACCAGATAGGTTGGATACTATCACACTCATTTTTTAGAAGTTATTGTTGGTATTGGAAAAACATACGCAGTTTTGCAAGGAAAGGAATGAGTCCATTGTATAAAGTCATCAGAGGTTAACAGCATTTCAAAGGTTGGATGTGTCTGCACCCTGGTCAAAAGTAGGCTGAGGACTATGTGAGACCTGAGCACGGACGATCTCTTCAGTTTAAGTACCATGAACCAGTACTGCTCCATTATGACTTTGCCATCGCTTTTGAGAGTTCTTCCACTCCTTCTTTAGAGAGTCAGTCAGTGGGACTTCCTTGAGACTCCCTGACCACCCAACTTGCCCTATCACTGGTCCTGAGCGTCAGTCCCTCTAGTAGCTCTCTCCCTCATGTTTCTTAGCTGAGCTGAGTTACACTTCCCCTTGTGTCTTGCTGTTGTCTCTTCATAACCACAAACTCACAGAAGACAAAAACTAAACGTCATGCTTTTCCTGGGATGTATTCAATCCTGCAGTCTTCACTGCACAAGAATACTCATTACTCATTTAATGAATACAGTCATTAATGTCTTCATTTAAAATTTTTCTATGAAATATCTTAGCCAGATTTTATTCCCTCCTAGTATTTCTCACAGGATGTGATAGACTGCGTGTAAAAGGAGTACATAATATAGGAATAGTATTTCGATGTCCTGAAACTTTCAGTGAAAATGATTGGCCAAGATCTTTGACGTGTCATAATATTCTAGACCTGCCTAAGTATTCTACAATGGAAAAAATGGAGAAAGCACTTCAAGTTGCCATCAACAACCACAGAGGCTTTGTCTAACCAAGGTAACACTGTCCTGACACCCCCAGGGACTCAGGAGGCCTCAGGAGACCAGCGTCTTCCCCTTTGACTCTTCTCCTGCTCCTGACATCTAATTTATACAAGAAGTTTGATGGATTCTGGTTAGGGTTGTTTGGAAAGTTTGGAAATAAACAATAAAGTTATAAATCAACAATAATATTTGTAGTAAGACAAAATCATGTATAACGTTTTTATATCCTTAACCTTGTTATTTGAATGTTTGCTTTACTGAATTATTTCTTGAACAATATTTATCATATGAAAATAAACTCAGGGCTGGTGGCATAGCTCAGTGGTCAAGAGCACTTGCCTAGCAAGTGTGGGGTCCTAATTTTCAATCTGTAGTCCAGGCTGGTCCTGAACTCACTATGGAGCCCAGGCTGGCCTAGAACTCATGGCAATCCTCCTGCCTCAGCCTCTCAAGTGCTGGGACTGCAGGCATGTAGCACTATGCCTGGCTTATGTGGTACAGGGAATCAAACTCAGGGCTTTACGTTTGCTAGGTAAGCATTTTAATTGCTGTGCTATTCCTGAAGCCTCTCAGATATGTTTAAAAATATTATTGTACCTCTAATAATTTGTGTGTGTGAAAGACATACTCAAGTAAAAAAGCATCAAATTAATTTTAACAATGTTCTTGAGGCATTAGATATATGTTTGTCTTTTTCTTTCCTTCCTTTCCTTTTTCTTCCTTCCTTTTTTTTTTTTAAAGACCGTCTTGCTCTATAGTCCAAGCTGGTCCTGAACTCACTATGGAGCCCAGGTTGGCCTTGAGCACTTGGCAATCTTCTTCTCTCAGCCTCCTGACTGCTGGGACTACAGGCTTGTGGCACCACAGCTGGTAGTATGTGTTGCTGGGGATCAAATCCATGGCTTCCTATGCAAAGGCTCTAATCACTGAGCTACAGCCCTAGCCCTAGGGGTGTATTTTATGTTGAAAAATGACTAGAGTTGGGATACTGCTGAGTAATCTGTTTGGAAAATTGAAATATTAATGTATTCATATGTCATTTAATATTTATAATTAATATTGCAATTGCAAGAATCAGATGCAGATGACTGTAATCCAAGCGCTCTGGGAGGCTGAAGCAGGAGAATGATCTGGAAAATATAGCAACTTAGATTCTGTCTCAAAATAAAGAAATGGGCTGAGGATATAATTAAGTGTGAAGCCCTACGTTTGACTACTCAGTAAAAAGGGGTTGGGACATAGTTCAGAAGGAAGAAGGACTTGTCTAGCAAGCTCAAAGCCCTGGGTTCAGTTCCCCAGCACCACATAAGATAGGTGTGGTGGTGCACTCCTATCATCCCAGCATTTATGAGGCTGGGGCAGAAGGATTGCTGAGACATGGCACCAGCCTGCGATACATAGTCCTTTAAGAGACCCTGTTTCTAAATAAAGAAACAAATAAATTCAATGGAAAATTCCAGAAATAAACATCCTGTAAGTTGTATGCCATTCTAAGTAGTGTGTTGAAGTCTTGTCCCATCCCACTGTCCCACCTGGGTTATGAACCATCCCTTTGTCCAGAGTATCCATGCTGTAGACAATACCTGCCATTAATGATTTAGTAACCTTGTTTCTCTTCTTCACTGTCCAGGTGGGAACAATGCTTATATTCAAGTGACCCTTATTTTAACTTAATTTTGGCCTCAAAGATCGCGAGTAGTAATCATAATAATTCAGATATGTTAAAATAAAATAGTAAAGTGAACCCTTTTAGTGAAAGGTTTATCATAACTCTGTGTGTGTGTGTGTGTGTGTGTGTGTGTGTGTGTGTGTGTGTGTGTGTGTGTGTAAACAATGTCTGGTGGCACAGACTGGTAAACCCAGCCTCTGGGAGTCTTATGCCAGGAGGATTGTGTGTCTAACCCATCTTGAGCTTAATCCCTGGTATCACAAAGAAATGTTCATAATTCAGCATTTTCAAAGACATCCAAAAGGAACACATCCCCTGTGGGTTAGTGAGACTAGGATATCCCTACAGACTTCAGCTGTTTGAGGGCACTTACTGTATATCCTTCTATCCCAGTGTGATCCCTACCATACACTTTTTCATGAAGGACTGTACACTTGGGCTCTTAGTAACATTTTTTCAAATAAACATGCTTCTTTATATAGGCATTTGGTCTTCATGTAGAACAGACTAACCAATTGTATTATTTTTAGTATTTCTTACAGGAACTGGCAGATTAAAATTTAAAGATTTAAAGAATATGAAAATAAAATTTTGTTGTCCTAAAATTTTGAATGAGTTAGATCCCATGAGAGCACAGACATGTTTTAGTCTTTTCCACCTCCCTAAATATTCTATAATGGAAAGAATAGAAGAAGCACTTCAAGTAGCCATCAACAGCAGCGGAGGATTTAGCTGACCCTACCTCAGTTTACACCTCTTCTAGGAATATTTTCAAAAGTAAAGTTAGTAACTCAAAAATAAACTAGTCTTGAATTCACTCTGTAGCCCAGGCTTGCCTTGAATTCAAGCAGTCCTGCCTCAGACTTCTGAGTGCTGAGATTACAGGAATGTGCCACCATACCTGGCTCCTGACATTTTTATTTAAACCTTTATTTTAGGGCAATAAATTTACCATTATATTGAATTTTAACAAAATACCCAAACCATATCAGTGGCATCAATTAGATTTAAGTATCAATAAGTTAGAATTTACTTTCATAAACTTCCTGTCTAGAACATGCACAAGATTTTTCTCCATTTCTGAATTTGGAGAAAAATATTTTGTAGATGAAACACTTTGTTACTACTGCCATTGAAGTGTTAAGTACATCTTTTGATAATGAGATGTATTACTGTGAAATACATAGAAAATCTTACCTAAAAAGCTGCAGAAAACTAATTAATGCTAAACTTCAGTCATAGAAATACAAAATAATACACAGGCGGAAAGACCAGAGCACAAAAGACTTGCTGTGAGGGTGGGCAGGTAACTAACATAAATGTGTGTTTCCCATTCTTGAGCAATGATGTCAGCACTCAAGGACTTCCAGGCTGGATTCAAGTGCCTGGGGATGTACTTGAACTCTACAACGGAGAAAAAAAATTTTTGAGCTCTTGGGGTAAACTTCAGAGCAGCAGTCAGTCAGTCGATGGAGACAATCACTTGGATCTATTGTGAACGCTGCATCTAAAGTTGTTTCGGTGTCTGCACAGTCCTCAACAGCAGTTCCCCCAGCAGAATGCAAAGGAATAACCAGAGTATGCTCTGTTTACAAGCAGTGAAGTATCATCTGTACTTTGCATTAGAATTGCAAACAGTTTGGCCTGAAGAAATGAAAAATCATTAAAATTAAAGACTGGGGGGCTGCAGGAGTAGCAGAATAGTTAAAGTACTTGCTAGGCAAGGCCATGAGTTCAGTTCAAATAAACTGGATGTAGTGGCATAGGCCTGTAATAGCAGCCCTCAGGGAAGCTGAGGCAGGAAAATTGCCGGGAGTTTGAGGACAGCATGGGCTACATAACTACAGGGGAAGACCAAGTCTCAAAAAATATATATACACATAAATGAAAAAGAGCTAGAAGTCATGCTGTCATGTACCTTACCCTCTTGCTAGTTGTGTGCACGTGTGGCTTCAGTTTTATGTCAGGGTTCAACCTCCATTTATGTTACCTTGCAGTGCATACAATCAAAGTGACACCATCAGTTGTCCAATGTAGTTGTGGAGACTAGGCACGTAATAGGTACTGAAGGTGCCCTGCTGGTGGTCAGTAAAAGGACTTGTAGGACTAACAAAGATGATTCATTTGCTACACGAAATTCACATTTGATGAAGTTTAGCATTCTCAGAGGCAGGACACGGAAGCTTTGTAGCAGGAAGCAGCATTTATTCGCGAGGCACTGCAGAGCCTTAAAAAGCGGCAGGGCAGGGCCTCGTGTCCCTTTTGTTAGTTGCCCTCCACATTTCAGTCCCCTTTGTCTCCCCTGTGATTAATATTCTGATTGGGTGTTCTGTGCTACAGGATTGCAACAGAGTTGTGCATTCACTTGCATACATTGATACTAATTATGCCATTTTATACAAAGTATCACTGCATAGTACCTCAAGAAAAATCTGTACTCAAAAGCTTTAAAATGGATAGCACTGTGCAAATTGCTGTGAATTTCATAAGGAAATAAAGATCGAATCATCTCTGATTCTAGGAATTCCTTAAAAGAATGGATGCAGATTAAGGTGAAATCATTTGCTTTTTGGAAGATGGCCAAGTCAAGGCAAAATGTTGAAAAGATTTTATGATTTGAGACACAAAATTAAGTCATAATGGTTTAAAAACAGAGTTTGTGCCAAGACTTGACAATGAAATCTAGCTTAGTTAGCATTTTTAGTGGATGTGACCATAAATATGTTAAATGTTTGTATCCAAGGTAAAAACCAACTTACCAATACAATGTTTCAAACTGTAATAGTGTTACAAATTAAACTGAAATTAAGGCAAACCTAGGTGAAGGCAAACAATTTTTATGCATTTTGACATATTGATTAAACACAATCCTGTGAATAACGAAAACATGCAATATTCCTTTCCATGTTGGTACAGGCATTTGGTTTCAAGATTTCCAGGAAAATAATATTCTAGTATATCGGATTTTTTTTGTTCGTTCGGTACCCTAGGCTGCTCCTGAACTCATTACGGAGCTCAGGCTGACCTTGGACTTGGCAATCCTCCTGCCTTAGCCTCCTGAGTGCTGGGATTACAGGCGTGCACCATGTGGTGCTGGGAATTGAACTCAGGGCCTTGTCCTTGCTAGGCAAGTGCTTGACTGCTGTGCCAATTCCTCCAGCCCTATTCTGGACTCCACTTCCCTCAACATAAATGTTACCTGCCAATTTTAGAGAGAGAGAGAGAGAGAGAGAGAGAGAGAGAGAGAGAGAGAGAGTGAGAGTGAGAGAAAGTCGTTTGTGGTACTGGCAACTGAGCCCAGGGACTTCACATTGAGCCACATTCCCAGCTGATTTTCATCTTTGATTGATTTTGAAACAGTGTTTTGCTGAATTGCCCCGGACTGGGCTTGAACTTGCATTCTTCTGCTTCTGTCTCCCAGAGTGCTGGAATTACAGGCCTGTGCCGCTTGGCCCAGGTCCAGAGCTGCAGTCTAAAACTGAATTTTAAAAAAATTCAATGTCTTCTTAGTTGAATTGTATAAGACTTACCTTCCTAGAGACAATATTCCTTGCTTCATGATCATGCTTTATTCTTGTCATCGCTTTGACATCACCTACATTTGTGAGCAACCTATTTTCAAGGAAGAAGCTCACAAAATTAGAACCAAAATGTCTTTGAATCAGACAGTGATACATTAGTTTTGAAAGATCCAAGCCACAGAGACTCCATGACAGGCCTTAAACTCCTCTTTCAAGTGGCAGGCCTAAAGTCTAAGGTTCTGGGAAAGGTCTGGGTTTCAGTTTCCCCGAAGCTAGGTAGCTGTTTAACAATTATGAATTGGGAAAGGGTATGTCGCTCAAGGCTAAACCCTGGTCCCTGGGTTCTGGAAAACAGCACCAGATATGCAGTCTCTTGTGAAACAAAAGAGTCAGTCAACTTTAACTGATAGGGGACCCTTCCTCTGTGATAATCATTTTTGTGATAAATAACTTGAATGGTTTCTGTTACAGTCATGTGGTTTTTGCCTATAAAATTCGAGTCAGGATTGTGCTCAGGGCTTCTCCCTTTGTCTCCACTGCACTGGAGTGGGAAAGCTCAGGCTTGAGCTTGCAATAAAGACTCTCGTGTGCTTGCATCGGTATTGGCTCCTGAGGTCTTCCATGGGGTCTTGCAATCAGGGCACAACAGTTTCACAAAAACAAGGTCAAACATCCCAATGTTTTATGGTCAAAACATAAAAGTTCTATGTTTATATTGCCTTTTTAAAAGTTATTTTTTAAAAGTGTAAAATAAAAGTTGGGGGGTGGGGTGCGGATGGAGGAATGGCTCAGTGGTTAAAGGGCTTGCCTAGCAAGCGCTAAGTCAAGTGCTAGTACTGGAGTTTGATTCCCCAGCACCACGTAAACTGGGTGTGGTGGTGCATGCCTGTAATCCCAGCATTCAGGAGGCTGAGACAGGAGGTTTGCCATGAGTCCAAGGCCAGCCTGGGCTCCATAGTAAGTTCAGGACCAGCCAGAGCTACAGAGCAAGACCCTGTCTCAAAAAAAAAAAAAAAAAAAAGGTTTGGGCTGGGCGTGGTGGCACAGGTCTGTAATCCCAGGAGCTCTGGGAGGCTGAAGACTGCAGGTTCGAGCCCACTCTGGGTAATACAGCAATTTAGTAAGACCCTGTCTGAAAAGTAAAAATGGGCTCACTATAAGGGACCAGTGTAAGGGCCTTAAACTCAATCTCCAGGACCACCACTAAAAAACAAACCAAACAAAAAAGCCAAAATTGGTTAGTTATACACACTAACTATATTAAATATTTTATATGCAACCCAACACAATTCCTCTTCACCAAATGCAGCCCAGACAAGCCAGAGGTTAGACACCCCTGGGGTTTATCTGTTGTGATCAGACGCATTCCTACTGATAAAAATGAAACAAATTGAAAGTGGTAGTGTAGTGGAAAGTCATTAAAAGACTGAAGTTAATAATAGAATGCAGGCTGGGATTAATGAGAACAGCCAAACCAAGAGAGAGGTTTGAAGACCTTAAAGATCAAGTAGAGTTTGTGTAACAGACACACACACACAGCAAGACTGCTGCTGAAGAGTCAGGGCATGCTGCTGTCTAGTTTTCCTCCGTGTGAGAAGTATATTAAGTCTAGTGTGTTTTCTTCCTACTACATCCTCAATTCAAAGATGCTTTAATACATTCATAAATAGATCATTTAAAGCTCCATATAGCATAACATTACCAAAGAATTTTTTTTTCGGGTGAAGAAAGGGAAAAGGGTGAAATACTGGGTAATCCCAGCTTCCATTTCACTCTCCAGTTTAGAGGTCAGCGAGGAAAACGCTGTATTTTCCAGGATCCATTGATAGGGTCAGCACTGTGTGTGAATTAGTTTTTCCAACAGGATGCATTGCAATTGCAAAGGATTTGGAGCGTGACCAGGAAGCAACTGGCCATCCAGGGGGTGGACAAGAAGAGAGGGAAGGGTGTCTACAGACCTCAGTGCTGGAGGGGTGGGCTACCCTGATGGTCCTAGCTGTGCTGGCATGAGGGGCTGGGACAGGGATAGCAATAGGACCCGTGGCGACAGCACCTTCTGACCTTCAGGTGGGGTGCTCCTGTAGTCAAACTGGTTGCCTCCTGACTTCCATTTGCACAGCTGTCCAAAGATCATAAGCACCCATTTTCCTGAATTAGACTTTTTTGTTGAAATGCTTCTTACACTGAACTCTGGTAAGACGGGTCAATACAGTAAGAAGACCTGAAAATCAATACATAGACATGTACAAGTAGGTCTGTATCATTCTAAATATACTGCCATCAGCTGTATAGTTAAGACATTTCTGGTCAGTTGCATCTTCTCTCCGCCTTCCTTCCAGCTGTTGAACCTGCTTGCTTCATCAGTAGTAGTCCTGGAAAAAATTAGTTAACTAGGACTAGGGGCATAGCTCAGTAGTTAGAGTGCTTGCCTAGCATATGCAAGGCCCTGGGCTGGATTCCTCAGAACTATGTAAGTCATGTTTGGTGGTGCACATCTGTAATCCCAGCACTCAAGGCTGAGGCAGGAGGACTGCTGTGTGTATGAGGCAAACCTGGGCTACATTATTAGCTCAAGACCAGTCTAGACTACAGAATGAGACCCTGCCTCCAAAAAAAAAAAAAAAAATGATTACCAGTGTTCTAACATTTGTAATAAAATACTGATCTTTTAAAACACATGACATCTTACTGGGGCCAGTGGCAGAGGCCTATAATTCCAACACTTTGGGATTACTGAGGCGGGAGGATTGCAAGCTGGGAATGCAGCTCACCGTGAAGGCCTGGGGCTTGATCCTCAGTAATGAATATATACATATTCTCCAACAAATGTAAAATGAATACAGTATGCTTCACAGGACAGCAGGAATGGACTTAATGCATTTATATTTGATGCCTACAGTAGCATCTTTACAAACTCCATTACATAGAAATTTTTTGGAAATATTGTTCCAATCTTATTTTAAAACCCAGGCCATTCTGGATGGATTTTTCTTCATTAACGCTTCAAGGCATGTCTTCTGATGGATTTGACAAAATATTCATTGCACTAATGATTGTATTTTTTAATAAAGATATTTGCCCAGTTAGCCTATTGTGGACATCAGTCTTGCCTTAATTAACTGTAGTAGGGTCTAACCATTCCAAAATACCATGAATACTATTTTCATGTAGGTACTCTTTGAGACTTCTTGAAGACCATCTATGTTGAAATGACTAAGCCTACCTCAGAAAATGAGACTCAGGGACAACTTGTGACTGTGAATATGTCTCCTAGTCTGCTGGCTTCACTATGAGGGCAGTGACTTTAATTAACTCAACGCTTTATGTCAAGTGCCCAGAAGAAGACTTTATATACAATAGAAATGCTTTAAATACTACCCAAATGAAAGAATACTCAAATAGACCTTTAGGAGGAAATTCATATATATTTAGAAGAAATATGGAAGCCATGACCTTTAAATATCATCTTGGTTGTATCTGGAGAGGGTTTTAGTGTTTTAGGTTTTGATCTCCAACATATTTTTAGCAAATAAAGATTTTTTTTTAATCTGCTAGTGTCCCATGAGTTAGCCACAAGTGTCCCCTAGTGGCTGAAACAGAAGACAACTGTCTCCAAATGGAGCATTTCACTGAGGGGGAAAAGAAACCCAGCCTGGAAGAGCAGAGGCCCCTCTCCCCCTCTGTGGCTCTCCTATATGCTATGTCACTTTATATTTCCCACCTCACTTAAAACTTCCGCCAGGTCTAGGAGATGGTGTCACTGGGATGGGAAACTGACAAACAAACTGGAGGAAATACACTCCCGTATGTATTCTTATGTATAAACTGTGTTCCTTTCCCTTGACCCC
This sequence comes from Ctenodactylus gundi, assembly GCA_004027205.1. Taxonomy (NCBI): domain Eukaryota; kingdom Metazoa; phylum Chordata; class Mammalia; order Rodentia; family Ctenodactylidae; genus Ctenodactylus; species Ctenodactylus gundi. The sequence continues at coordinate 56,172 of PVKB01004002.1, forward strand.
TGCCCACACTAAACCAGCCTAATTGTAGTCTCTGCTTCTGTAACCCTGCTTATCTTGCACTGAATTAATGCAACATAAAGCATTTCTAATGTTTTAATTTTTTCTCAACGGGAAAGAATTTGAACCTGTTAAAGTACTATAAGTTGCTAATGAAGAATCAATTATTTTGGGCCGAGGAGACAGCTCAGTGACAGTGTTTGTTTGCCTAGCTTGCGTGAGGCTTTGGGGTTGATTCTAAGCATGGGAGTGTGCATATGCGTAGACACACACAGACACACACATCCATTAAACTTTATATTCAATTCTTAAGTTTCTTCAGGGTAACCACTGATATGTTTATGTTACCCTTCAAAAATACTTACTGTTCCATGGTCTGTTTAAAGTTCTTTTCAATCAAGGCTCAAGTCTGCACACAGTGCTAAATATATCTGGGCTTGAATTTATGATCCTACTTCAGAAAGCTGGGATTACAGGCTTAAGAGATGCTGTTTTATCTTATTTTTTGGCGACAGTAGTACAAACCAGAGTGGTGCAAACCTGTAATCCCAGCACTTTGGGAAGCTGAGGCAGTTTCAGCCCAGCCTGGGCAACTTAGTGAGATTTAATTTCCAAAAAAAAAAAAAAAAATGGAGCTACTGTTCAGTGTGAAGACTGACTCTGGGACAAATCCTCAGTACAACAACAAAAAAGGCAGAGATAAAGACAATTAAACTCAGAATTTTTCTAAGCACATGAAATCCCATTTTATTATTCTCATCACATTAGCTCAAATGTATTCCTCTACAACTACTCTGGACATCTTACCCAAACCATCCCTAAGACATGACTTTATCACTGGCCTTGAAGCAAAACAAACTACAAATGACTAAACTTTTAGATAAATGGCATAAAAGTCTTCAGATGATCATCAGGAGAGTTCACCTCCATTAAGACATTCTGTTGAGATGCTTCTTTGACACAGTAGTAACACAGAATCTGCAGAAAGAAAACAGTGCAAAGGTCTCGGGCAGCTGCCGCCTCCCTGATCCTAAGCTCCGGTGAAACAACTTCTCAGGCTCAGGTCTCCATTCAGTTGAGCTTCCAGAGACAGATACCTGTCATCTGTATTGTTGATCCAAACACCACGCTGGCGGGTGCATTAATTATGCCTGAAGAGCTTAATTCCCATCCAAGTCCAAAGGTGGAAGAACACATACACTGGAATGGTGACGGGCAGGAGCAGACTGTAGAAGCAGAGGCTGGCTGTGCTGGTGCAGCCCTGGGGGAAGTTTTCTTCCACAGAGGCGGAGTAGAAGAGCCCCACTAGGGAGACCAGCGGAACAAGGACAGTCAGGGTGGGCAGAGACAGAAACATCCTGCTGCGCACTTACCACTCCCACCCTGTTTTCAAATGTACACAGTATTAAGAAGTTCAGCTGTTTCTAGTGCTCTGTTTCTTCTTGCTTCTTATTCTGATGTGTTGTTCTGGCTGCCTGTGGGATCATGTTGGGAATGCCATCAATGATTGGATAGGCTATTCCCAACTCTTCATTAATCAATTCATTTGTTGATGCTTCATACCTGAGGAGGAAGAAAGAAAAATATGAATTGCGAAAAACATTATGTTTGGAAGAATGTGGTGTTCAATATAAAACATTCTCCAATTCTTCATACAGAATTAATCCCAAATAGTCTAAAAGCAGCAATGGCCAATTCAACCATTTCTTTTAGAAAATTCTCTTAAGATTGTAATTGTTCCAGTTAGCATCACTATCTGAAGTTGTATTTTTCACTTTATTCCAAGTCATGCCTCAATTTTTTTTTTTTTTTGAGACAAGGTCTCACTCTTACTATGTAGACAAGGCTGACCCTGAACTCACAGAAATATTCCTGCCTCAGCCTCTCCGAATGATGGGAATACAGGTGAGTGTGCACCACCACACTCAGTTTATGTGGTGCTGGGGAATCAACTCGGGACCTTGAGCTTTCTAGGCAAGTACATTAACCACTGAGCTATTCCTCCAGGCTTATGCCTTCTTTCATACCAGTTATAAGACTTTTATCCAGATATTCCTTCATTACTATAGTCAACCCCAAAACCATCCCAGTTAACTCATTACTGAGGAAAAAAAAAATCAAACTTCCTCCTTTTACAGTAAATAGTGAAACTTAATTGATCCATTAGAAAGAAACCATTTTACATGAGGCCTTTAGTTTGAATCCCCAGCATCAAATAAACCGGGCATGGTGGCGCACGCCTGTTAATCCCTGCACTCGTGAGACTGAGGCAGGAGGACTGCTGTGAGTCCAAGGCTAGCCTGGGCTGCACAGCAAGACCCTGTCTAAAAAAAACAAACATTTAAAGACAAAATATGGGCCGGGGGCGGAACTCAGTGATTAAGAGTGCTTGCCTGGCTAGTACAATGCCCTGGGTTACGCTCTGCAGCATCACATGATCTGGGTATGGTGGTGTATGCCTGTAATCACAGCACTAAGGAGACTTGAGACGACAGGAGGACTGCCCTGAGTTCGAGGCCAGTCTGGGATAGTCCAGCCTGCACTAAAGAGCAAAGTAAACACACACACACACACACACACACACACACACACACACACACGTACGTAACACGCAAAATAAAATCTTAAGAGGACGGAAACAAAGAGGGTAAGTACTACGTATGCAGAGGGCTGGTTGGAATTAGGTATAAAGTAAATCAAATGGTACTTTCAATGCTTAAGAAAACTGTAGGAGTAGGGCCTGATGGCGGAGGCCTGTGTGAAATCCCAGCTCCCTGGTGGACTGAGGCAAGAGGATTCCAAGTTCCAGCCCTGTCTGGGTACCACAGCGACTTGGTGAGACCCTGCCTTGAAACGAAAAATTAAAGAAAGAAAAAAAAGGACTGGGGCTTGCAGCTCAGCGCGAAGGCCCAGGCCTAGGCCTCCACCCCAGTACCACTAAAAGAAAAATAAACTCCTCGGTAAGTGTAAAGCTCTGCCTACACCTGCAGGCCCCTCGGGAGGGCAAAGGACCCCGCACGCCGGCAGGGGGCGGGGCGACCGGCGCGGCCCACCGTCACGGCGCAGGGACGACCGGAGCCCCGTCGGGCGTCTCACCGGAGCGGCTTCTTCGACAGCGGGCACACCAGGAAGCCCAGCAGCGCAGGGTCGAAGGCGCGGGGCGGCTCCTCCGCCCTCCTGCTCCCAGAGGCCGAACACCACCGCGGGGCGACAGCGGGCGGCGGGACGCGCGTCCCCCGCAGCGCAACCACCAGCCCGGCGCGGACTCGGCCCAGCATGGCGCCCACTGCGGCCCGCTCCCGGCCCTGCGCGCACGCGCGGCTGCAGGCCCCGCCCTGCGTGCGCCGGAAACGCCGTCCCCGGAGCACGGCAGCCCCAGCCTCTGGTTCCGAGGACGCCTGCCTTCGTGCCGCTCGTTGGGAGCCGCCCGCGGTGGCGCCCTGGCGGCGGTTCGGATCCTGCGGACCAAACGAGCCACCGGTTTTCGGGTCCAGCCGTGTCCTCCCCACCAGGGCCAGCCACAGACTGCCAGAAGAATCCCACGGATCGCACGGCTCCTGTGGTACGGAGCCGGCTCCCCCTACGTTTAGGGCGCGCTCCCTGGTATCAGGAGCGTCCCTTGAGTCGGACCTGGTGGCGCAGGTCCTTCGTCCCAGCCTACTGGAAGGCTGAAGCAGGAGGATCTCCAATTTGAGCCCGCCCTGGGCGACTTATGGAGATCCTGTTTCAAAATCAAAACTGGAATATGGTCTAGGAACCTCTCTCTCTGTTTCTCAGTCTCTCTGTCTCTCTCTGTCTCTCTCTGTCTCTCTCTCTCTCTCTCTCACGTGCGAAGGAGAGGACATTTGTTAATTAACTTTTCCCCCATTTTTAAAAAAAGTTAGAAACTTGAAAATGGATTAGGCCTCTGATACTCAGATATTTACAGCATGGGACTTACGAATTCAATTATGTAGAAAAACAGACGGGCCTGCTGCTCTCCCAGCGCCCAGGGAAGTGAAGACTTGAGTATGGCAAGGGGGAGCCCAGTCTGGGAAACAGACAGAAGACTTTGCCTTAAAATAGAAAATAAAAAAAGAGCTGGGTTTTTAGTTATGCAGAGTCTGTGGTTCCATTCCCAGGACCAAAAACAAAGAAGCAAAGCCCCATAACTAATTTCTTGTGTAAGTGAGGTAGCAGGTGTCTAGACTGTCACCAGGCAGGTGTGCCCTCCTTGTTTGGAGGGGGACTGAATCAAAGGGCCTTAGCATGGATGGAGCTACATCATTAGCCCTTTTCCATTTTTAAATTTTGAAACAGTTTTAAGTTCCCCAGGCTGTGCTCAAACGTGTAATCCTCCCTGCCAGAGAGCTGGAGTTACAGGTGTGTGCCTCCACACCCAACTTCATTTACTGGATTTTTGATCCTGTTTGTGCTCTGGGAGGTTGAGACAAGAGGATGGCAAATTTGAGCCCACCCTGGGAAATTTAGCAACTTAATGAGACCCTGTCCCAAATCAGGGCGGGGGTAGGGGGGGGGGACAGGCCGGGAATGTAGCTCATTTTGATGCCCTGGGTTCAATCTCCAGTACCACCAAAAAAAAAAAAAATAAAAAAAATAAAAATAAAAAAAGGGAAAAAGAAAAAACTAAAAGAAAAGCACTAGAGGTAAGATCGTTTGTTCCCATATTCCCAGTGTACTGATTGGATGACTTTGCTTCCTTATCTGTCCAGAAAATTGAATAATTGTAGCCACCTTGTGCATCTCCCCACCCTCAATTGTGGGACTAAGTGCAACAAGGTAGCTGCTAACATCTTTAGGGCTGGGGAGCCAAAGTATAAGGAGGTGGAAGAGTCAGGTGGGTTAACTTTCAATGACTGTGGGTTAGCAGGCATTATGAGGAAGTTAGGATGTTGGAAAATAGTCCACCTAACTATTAGGTCCATTAAGAACAAGAGCCTACCCTCGTTTAAAGTGGTGTTAGGGATCTCTATGTGGTTTAGACCTAACGTTTCCCCACAGGCTCCTGTGCTCTGAATTGGGGCTTTGGGAATGAGGCTGGGTTCCAGGACACTGTACTCCATAGTAGATTGACCCACTGAGGAGTTCATTGCCTTAAGGCTGTGCTGTGAGCAGCCGTCCTCCACCAGGTCCTTCCCAGGGACCTTCCTGTGTGGAGCTTGCTGGTTTGGGGCCAGAAGTTCTGAAACAGTGAGCCAAATAAACCTTCCTTAGCTTTCGAGTGTGGAGTATTTTGTCCCAGCACAAGAAGGTGACTCATACCTCCACTAGGAGGAGCAAATGCATGTGTGTAACTCCTACTCAAGTAACTCACAATTACCTCTACTTCACTAGCATAATGGAAAAGTCACGCCAGAGGCTAAGGAGATGCCTGTGGCGTGAAGGCCATGCTGAGGAGCCGCTCGGGCAGCCAGGCCCACACATCTGTGTGCAGGGACCACAGGAGCAGTCTGGTGCCTTTGGGAGCACCATGAAATGACACTTTCCCGAGTCTGGACGGTGTCACAGGCCTGTAATCGCAGCCCTTTTTGAGGCTGAGGCAGGGAAATTTCAAGTTCAAGCCCAGACTGGCCAGTTCAGTAACTTAACGAGACCCTGTCTCGAACAATAGAAATGGGCTGGGGATGTGGTTCAGAGCGAAGGCCTCAAGTTCAATTCCCAGTACCTCAATAAAATAAAATAATAAAATAAAATAACTACTTGCACTTCCCTGCCAGCTAGGGATCTCTGACCTCCTTGTGGTGCCATCCTTAGGCTCCAGCGTAAGAATGAGGCAGCTTTGCTCATGGCTCTTGTGTCATGTCCTGTGTCAGAGCACACAGGAACCCACAGGAGGTGATGGTAAAAGCATGCCCGCCCACTAGAAAAGTTCCTGGCACTGATTACTGTGCAGTTCATGTTACCTGTAGATTTGGTTGTCTAAGACAGAAAGACAGGGCCTCACCCTGTGGCCTTGGCTGGCCTTGAACTCCAGATCCTCTGGCCGCTGCCCACAACATTGAGCAGTTACAGCCCTATACTACCTTGGTGGCTTCCTATTACTGTTATTCCTATTATTCACTGATTCTTCCTAGTTTCATGTATTTGAGGATTCTTTTTTAGCAATCATTTCATGATGTGTAATTTCATGGCATATCCTAGGAGTAGGAATATCCTGCTCCTTCAGAGTCCCAGTAGGTGAGTATGTGCTGCTTACTAGACACAGTTGTCAATCAGGATCTCAGCACAGCTGGGCTCTGGACAGTTCTTCATTCCAGGGCTCTGACATATGCATCGTATTTTGTTTGGCAGCTTCTGTGGTGTGGACTTACTCAATGCCAGAAGTACCCTCCTGGACACGTTGCCACAGCAGCAGTGTCTCCAGCGAGCGCAGAACATTTCTGAGTTCAGCACTCTTGGATGAGAAACACTTGGCTGAGAGAAGAAAACAATCGAAGACATGATTGAAGTAGATGGCACCACACAACAAAAGCCACCCTAGGTATGAAAGTCAAAATGGATCACTGAGTTCTAGACCTCATCTGCAACTGCTGATCCGTTCCACGGGTCACCACGGTAGTCCTAGCTATTGACGAGGCAGAGGATTATGGGACCCCAACCTGGTCAACACAGTCTAACTCAAAAACAAACAAATGAACTAACAAACAAAATACTCCCCCCAAAAGAAACCACTGTAATTGCTGATACTTCTTGAGAGTGTCATATATGTCAGGGAGAGTTCTAAGGGCTTTCTGCTGCATTATCATGTTTGACCTCAGCCTACTCTCCTGAGGCAGGCACTATCACTGCTTCTATTTTATGTCTGGAGAAATGGGGACAGAGAGGAGTAAGGCTGGGCCCCAGGCATCAGTGACAAATCTGATCCAGTCTCATGTACTTTGAGTCCAGGGGCAGCTCATCTGTACACTATAAAAATATACAGCTGGGTTGCATTTGTAGCACCGTGATAGGGCACTGTCTAGCACGTGCAATGCCCTGGGCTCTGCCCCAGTGCATGCGCGCGCGCACACACACACACACACACACACACAGAGAGAGAGAGAGAGAGAGAGAGAGAGAGAGAGAGAGAGAGAGACTGGGTAGCCCTTTATCAGCCACGGGGCACTATCTTACTTGAGTTTTCCATCTTCCAATTCCCCCACAGTTTCTTTCTAAAGGTTTAACCTTGAGTAGGTAAAGACCTTATTTTGACCAAGGCAGACCTATCAGTTGTGGCCTGGGATTCACATTAATGCTCCAGGTCTAGAATCTGAGTATCTCTGCTGAGTCCAAGCCTTTTCCTCCACCCTCATGTTGTCCAGTATCTCTGGCCTTTGTCTCATTGTCTTCTTAGGCATTCCAGACAGCCTGGATTCCACCCAGTGTCTGAGACCTTGGCCAATCTAGTGCTGCCAATTGCCTGTCTGCCCCAGGCTCTTGAGGTATTGCTTTCCTTGGGACAGACCCTCCACTGCTAGAACTTTGGCCTTCATCAACCAGGAAAGGGCACCTGGTTTGCTGTGATATCAAGAACAATGTAATGACATCTTTGAAATGACTAGAGCTTTATTAATATCAAAACTCATATACATTTACTCTTATAAATGTGCTTTCTGAGTCTAACCAAGATGGAGCTATTGTTTGAATAATACTATGACAAAATACGAGTACAGAGACGTGCTTTATGAAACAGATGTGGCCAACCCAAGTTTAGTCTCACAGGATGTCAGTGCTTATCGAAATGCTCTGTCCGGGAGACTTGCTCCTCTCAGATCCTGACTAAAGTGGACTTTGTCACCTTGGAATGGTTACATCTGGGATGGCCTGAGAAGAATCCAGGGGATCCCTCAAGAAGGGCTCTTGGGATCAGAGTACCAGGGCACTTGCCTGGCGGCAAACACCCCAGTGTACTGCATCCCATAGATGTGCTTTTTGTAGCATCATTCATTCTGTCTATAGTAGTTTGCTAGGGCATAACCCATAAAGCAAGACTGAGCATTAAGGAGCAATTTCTTTCATGTTCAAGGAGAGGACTAGATGATCGATTTGACCTGCAGGAAACTCATCAAGGGCAGATCTAGCCTCTGACACAACAGAAATTTAAACTGGACATGGTGGCATGTGCCATTCTGGGAAGTTGAGACAGGAAGATCCTGAGTTTGAGGCTCATCCGGGCAATGTAGTTACTTAGCAACTTTGTCTCACAATAAAAAAATAAAAAAAATAAAAAAAATAAAAATGGGCTAGGGATGTAGGTCAGTACTACAAAAACCAAACCAAACCAAACAAAACAAGAGTTTGGTATTTCACAATACTAGAGACTAGACATCTGTATTTGAGGTGTCAGCGATGTTGGTTTCTTCTAGAGGCTCACTGGAATGTCTTGGGCTTCTACCTGAACTCCTGCTGCTGTCTTGGTATACTGGCTCCTACATGTGTCATTCATCTTAAGTAATCCCACCTGGTCATTTCCAAATATGTTCCCATGTTGAGATTCCAGGTAGGTATGACTTTGAGGGAGAAACTATTTCACCAACCACATTCTGGACCACTTACCCTCAGAAACATCAATATAATTCATGAGATTGTGAGGCGAGTATGAAGCAGGGCTCACATTCCATGCCAGGTGTTGGGGAACCATTTTTTTTTTCTTTTTGTTACTGAGGATTGAACCTAGGTCCCTGGTAATGAACTACATCCTCATCCCATTTTATTTTTTGGTTTTGAGGCAGGGTTTTGCCAAATTGCTAAATTCCCTAGGTTGAGCTCAAATTTGTAATCTACCTGCTATCAGCCTCTCAGAGTGCTAGGATGACAGATGTGGACCACGGTGCTCAGCTCACAGGAGTCATTTTAACTGGCACCATGATGATAAGTGTATTATTACAATGGTTTGGGAGTTTGCCTCTTCCAGAAAACACATGGGAAGGCAACTGCCAATGTGATGTAAGGACTGGGGCCCCTGAGAGGCCTGGGCCAGGAGGGCTCCCCCTTCACGGCAGAGAGGAGTGCTACCACAGAAGGTGGCGCTCTGCCTCCTGTACCGCTTTGCTCTTCTGCCATCGGAGGACACAGAGCTCTTCATCTCATTTTCTTCTGCCAGGATGATGCAATGACAAGGCACTTGCCAGAGGCTGGCACCATGATACTGGACTTCCCATTCTCTAGAATTGGGAGTGCAGTTATAAGTGACCCAGTCTTTATACCCTACTATAGACCCCCAAAACAGACTAAGATACCGACTTTATCTCTCCCCCCCTCCCCCCAGTTAAGTCCAAAAGGGAACTGGGCAAGAACTTGGGTAGGTACTACAATCCTCCCCTAATGTCCATACCTCAGTCTGCTCAGGCAGCTGTCACAAAATACCATTGATGGAGGGACCTAGAAATAGGAGTGGAAACGGGTCTGATGACACAACTCTGGAAGGGTGAGGCAGGAGAACTGCAAGTTCAGGCCCAGCCTGGGCAACTTAGCAACTTAACGAGACCTTGTCTCCAAATCAAAAGTAAAATACGGGCTCTGGTTGCAGCTCAGTGTGAAGCTGGTGCACACACACACACACACTCACACACACAGCACAGAGAGAGAGAGAGAGAGAGAGAGAGAGAGAGAGAGAGAGAGAGAGAGAGAACAATGTATTTCTCACAGTTCTAGAGTCTGAAAATTCTGAGATGAGACCAAGTTGTCAGAAGATTTGGTGAATGGTGAAGACTTGTTTTCATGGTTCGCAGATGTTTCCCCACATGGTGGGTAGAACAGCTAGGTTTCTGGGTACTAATCCCAGTTATTAGGGTCTGTTTTCACAACCCTATCATGTCGCAAAGGCCTTTGCTTCTAATCCCATCAACCCTGGGTGTTAGGATTTCAACATAGGTTGGGGTGAAGGAAACAAATGTTCAGACCATTGCAGGCTGCAGAACAAGTTGTGTGTGTTCATCTTATGGGTGGCCAGTGAGGTTGTTTCCCTGTCAAGTGTTCTATACATCATGATGCTAAGTTTGTTTTTTCTGTAATCCTAGCACTCCAGGAGGCTGAAGTAGGAGGATCACCAGGTTTGAGCTCAGCATGGACAACTTAGCAAGACTCCTCTCAAAATCAAAACTAAATATGGCCTGGAATGTAGTTCAGTGTGAAGGCTCTGGTCTCAGTCCTCAGTACCATACACATATACCCTGTTTACTTTTTGAGAAATGGACCTTAAAATGCTGTCTTGGTTACTTTTTCATTGCTGTGACTCACTCAAGACCCTACATTCACAAATCAGGGAAAGAAAAGTTTATTTTAGCTCACAGTTTCAGAAGGTCACAGCCCACTTAAGGGCGGCTGGCAACATTGGAAGTACATGGCAGAGGCCGAGGTGGAGGCAGCTCCTCACAACACTGCTGGTGGGAAGCCAAGACAAGGCAAGTTAAGCCTGTTAAGGAAGGCAAGATGCAACTTATATATCTTCCCAGGCCTGGTCCAGTGATCTGCTCCTGGTCTAGCCTCAGTGTTCCATCCCTTCCAGGTATGGAAGGTGTGGTAAGTCTCCACCACATGCGTATAATCTAGTCTACTTGCCTGCAATCCATCCCTCCAGACAAGGTCCCAATCTCTTAACAGTACATGGTTCCAGAGACAGTCTATAACATCCAAATATGGGAGACTTTTGGGAGACATTCCAGATCTAAACCACAATAACAGCACAGATTCTCTCAAATGGTCTGCATTTCATTTTGCTGTGGAACCATCAGCTATTATTATTTGCTTGTGCTGTGCACTGAAGATCAAAATGATTAACAGGGCTTCAGTTTGTACAGAACTTCTTTTCTGGAACCTTTATTTTTGGCTGGTATGTGGGAGGACTGGGAAAGATACACTACATAAAACAGAACTTCAGCAAAGGCCTAACAACCCCAATCATAAATTTTTGGGCATTTAGGTAAAATTTGAAAGAAGTTTTTGAAAATGATTACCTAAGCTGGGCATGGTGGTACATTTGTATAAGTCAAACCACTCAGAAGGCAGGGAAAGAGGATCACAGGCTTAAGGTCAGCTGGGCAACTGGGTGAGATCCTGCCTCAAAATTAAAAAAGGGCTGGATATAGTTTCTGGTAGAGTGACCCATGGTCTCATCCCCCTGGAAGTGGTGGGGGTGGGGGTGGGGTTACTAGTAAGGGCTAGACAAAAGCCATTCTGACATTGTATTTGACTGTGGCCGACTTGTGGTTGAGAGAATTCGCCAACTACAAAAGTTGAGGAACTTGTGTTTTCTTTGACCTATCAATTCCACTTTTAGGAGTCTGAGCAAATGAAGGCAAAAACACAGCTGTGAATATATTCACTATGCTTAGCTATATGGCACAATTATTTATAACAGCAAAACCGAGAAAACCACTCAAATATGCTGGGAGAAATTGATTAAATTGTGGTATATCCATCTGTAGGATACCATACAGTTATTTAAAATGATGTAAAATACTTAATTCTATGAAAGATGTTCATTGTATGTAACTCAGGGGGCAGAGAAAAATGTGTGCAGAATGACTCAAAACTTTTTATCATCTGTCTTGTATTTGACATGAAAAAGGATCTGTGACTCCTTTTTTAGTACACTTTTTTTTGGTACTGGGGATTGAACCTAGAGTCTTTGCACTGAGCTACATCTTAGCCTTTTAAAAATACTATTTTTTTTTATTTTGGGATAGGGGCTTATAAGTTGCTGAATTGCTCTGGCTGGGCTTGACCTCGGGTCCTGCCTCAGCCTTCCAGAGTGCTGGGATTATAGGTCTGTGCCATCAAGTCCAATTTCCTGGTCCACTTTTCAGTTTTTTGAGGCAGGGGGCTCAAACTTGCGATCCTTCTGCCCCAGCCTCCCTGACTGCTGGCATTATAGGCCAGCTCCACCAGGCTAGGCTAGGGGCCTTCTTACAGGATACTTTTTGGCCATATTACTGTTAAGTGGTTCCACCTCCAAATTTGCGTTCCATCATTTTTAGACAGAGATTTGGTGAACCCGCCTCTCAGAAGCATAAATGGACAGTGTTTGTCTCAGTGTTTCTAAAAGTGGCCACTGTGATTCAAAATTCCAAGCTAGGACTCTTGTTTAGCCACCTGCTGAGATTCTGTTTCCTGGACAGCTTGCGGTAATTAACCGAAGGCTTCACAGCAGCCAACGTATGCCATGCCTAAAAACTTGTTTTTCTCTGCTGAGTTAATGTGTTGAATACTGCAGACCTGAAGTGATGGGACTGTCATTGGTATTATCGTTCTGGTCTGAAGGCCAGGTTACAGAATCCTTCCAGAAGCCTACAGGGAGGGGCACAAAGGTGATAGGCGGGATCGGGTCTGTCGGGGCGCGGGTCATCTCCGCGGGGTTCGGATCTACCCGGACAGGACAGGGAAGACAGTGACCTTGGAAGCTCGGGGACGCAGCACGGGGCGCGGGGACAACGGGGTAGGACAGGCTTTCGTCTGTACTCCTTTCGGGTCTTGCGACTGCGGGGCGCCTTTCAGATACTGACTGCCCCCGTGTCTTCCACAGGCCTACCGCTGCCCCTCGCCCGGACGCGGGGAGCCAAGGCTGCAGGCCTGCCTTCAGCCGGGAGCCGCAGGGCTCTGGGCTCCAGCAGCAAGAACCGGAAGCAACAGAGCCCGGAGCGCGCCTGCGGCCCGCCTCCCACTTCCGGTCCGGGAGGCCAGGACTCAGCGCCGCGCCGCGCACTTCCCGAGGTCCCGTGAGCGCCGCCCAGGCCTTAGCCCCGCCCCCGCGGCCGCCATTGGCTGGGCCTGCTTCCGCTTTGTGGCGTGCCCCGAGACGCCGCGTCGCCACGGGTGCTCGCACGCCCTAGCACAACGCCCATTGGCTGGGCGGTAAGTCATTGGCAGCGCACAGTCCTCCGTCCTCAGACTCGCGGGGAACTTATTATTGGGACGCGGCGCGTGGAGACGCTCCCGCCGCCGAGGGACCGCGGAGGGCGGAGCCGCGAGCCCTGTCTCTGGCCGCTGAGGTGCGCGGGCGGGACAGCCCGGGGCGCGGGCGGTGGGCAGCCTCCCCGGTGCGGGCGCCTCTCCCGCAGGTCGGCGTCCTGGGCGATGGGCAGCCGCTCGGCTTGGCGTGCTGGCCTGCCGCGGGCAGTGTCCTCGTGCGGGTGCTCCCCTGGGCAGGGCGGCTCTCATCCGGGCCGTCTCCTTGGTGCGGGCGATTCTCCTCAGGCGGGCAGCCTCCTTAATGGGGGCGGCCTCCTGTCCTTTGGTGTTGCGGGGGTCTTCCGGGCGGGGGTGGGAGCAGGGACCGGCGGCCCGGGATTGCGGGCGGCCGGAAGGGGTCGTGTGGCCCTGCCGTCCCCCAGCCTGGCCCGGGCTGTCCAGATGGGGATGGGAACTCGCTGGCACCCCACCTGCCCTGACGGTGCTGGAGGCTTTTAATCCAAGGCCCTCTTGAGCCCATGAGGAAGAGCCTTAAATCCTCCGCCCAGCTGCCGGGATCCCTCGGGTGCTCCTTCCATTTCTGTGCGCCTCCTGCCCCTTTCCACAAATAGGAAGCTATTTCTAGAACCTTTCATTGGCTGTTTTGAGAACATCAAGGGAGCTGATTTGTAGCTCCAGGCTGGGAAGAAAGAAAAATGAAGTAAAACGAGGATTAACATTTGTTTTAAGTGGAGTGACTAGAGAGAAGATCTGTGTTAGTTGATGCTTATTGTGAACCCCTCCTTTGCTTCTACCCTGAAGAAGGAGGGAGTAGGGTTTTGTGTCAGAGAAGCAAAGTAGATGACCGGCATATTCCTCCTCCTCCTCGGCCCCAGTGGAGGCCGGTAGGCTCTGGAGAAGCTACAGCGCAGGGATCGAGGTTGGAGTCCTTGGCAGAATCTCGGCTCGCTAGCATCCAGTTCTTAATTTAGTATGCATTTGGGGTTTCATTTTTGCATAACTAGTTTAAAACAATTTTGGTACAGAATGGAAATACCATCCCTCCTGGAGATACAAGATAGTTTTACATCAGTTTCATAAATAAAGTAATCTCCAACAGGAAGGGAATTTTCTACATAAGAAATACAGCTAGGATGTGCATGTGTGAAAATGATGTGGGGTGTTTTCTTTGGAAAGATTTGAGTTGCCTCAGTCTTGTTTGCATGATGGAGGATGTGGTAATGAGAAGTGAAAAGAGAAAGTCTTTACACTTGTGAAGCGATAATGTGTGTGTTGGCGGGAAACTAAAGAAATCAGGCACAATGGGGCTGAGGGCATAGCTTAGTGGTTAAGTGCTTGCCTAGCATGTGCAAGGCCTTGGGTCCAATTCCCCAACACCACATAAAATTTAGCGCCTGTAATTCCAGCACTTAAGCTGAGGCAGGAAGGATTCAGCCTGAGTGCATAGTGCAGGATCAGTCTGCTGGACTACAAGAGAGCCTGTCTCAAAAAAAGAAAAAAGAATCAGACAAAATGAAATTATTTTCCAAAAGTTTTCTAATGTAAATGAGATGTTTTACTAGATTCTGTGAAATGGCAGAAATTTTGTGAGATTGTATCTACTTTATGTTTGATGATGACTAACATCTTCCAGGTTTGTGAGGATGGTAGGGTTTTTTTTTTTTTTTTCCTGCTGATTGAACCCAGGGCCTTACAGTTTAGCAATCTGCTGTGGAGCTACACCCTTTACCCCAGCCTTTCTGATTTGAGTAAAGGTCTGAGTAGGTTATCCATGCTGGCCTGCAACTTGTGATCCTCTTGACTCAGCTTCCTAAGTAGTTGGGATTATAGGCATGTGCTGTCTTGTCTAGCCTTGAGGCTATCTTAGCCAAATTTCACTCTTGAGATGCAGTGTTAAGGGAATATTCAAGCTTGAATAGTTAATTTTCAGTTTACTCCCATTATTTTGCTTTTAATAACGTGAGAGCACTTTATGGAGTTCTGTTTATCATTTCTTTAACTTGCAGCTCTCCAAGTTGAGGTGAAACAGTTCTGGCTGCTAGTCTGAATATCAAGTGTGTGATCTGTGGTGAGTTAAATTTCTCTGAGCCTCAGTGTTCTCCTGTTGTCAATGGAGGTAATATCCAAGTAACTGACCTGTAAGCGGATTAAATGAGGTCGTGAGTGGAGGATTGAGGTCAATATGTTTGCCTAGAGAGGGACTCTGGTGCGTCTTCACGAGAGCCTGCCTTGTGCTGGAGGCAGTGGAGAGAACACTGCAGGTCCAGGAAGATGGGAACCGGGTTCTGGTCTCTGCTTCAGCTGTTTCACTTACTGCTTAGAGGACCAGAGTTAGTTGGCCCGTGAAGATGTCAGCTACCTTTAATAGCTTTAACAGACGCTAGATCAGATAGGCTTAAAGCGCTAAGATAATTCCTTGAATGATGTAACTGTTCTCTTTAGACACTTAACTGCATTTAGAAATACTACCTGTTCGTGGCAGGGACTTGGGTAAGCTGGATTTATCACAAGTCAGGGTGAACGAAAAGAGTAGTTAACAGTTGACATCACTGTACTCCCTAGTCCCTAGCCCATAGGCTAACCTATGTACTAGTTGCCTGTAAAATTTGCTAGTGATTCAGCTAATAGGAACTTCCTTTATGTACAGCTTATTAAACTTTTCAAAATGGGAGAAGAGATGTGTCTGTGGCTTGGTGTTCTCTTGTTTGAGAGATAGTATAGTATCATATTTAAGAGTGTAGACTGTGGAGGAGATCTGACTCCTGCCTAGTAGATTTCCACTCACCTGCCTGTTTACATGTTCTTGGGCAAGAGGCCTTAGTTTTGATAATCCTGGGGATGTCAAAGTAGTTACGCTGTTTGTACTCCTCATGGCTGTGTCTGATTAGAATTCTGCTGTCCTGTGTCTTTGATTGTAAATTAAATATCTATGTAAAGTGTTTTTTTTTTTTTTAAATCTATGAATCAAACCCAGGGCATTGTGTTGAGCTACATCGCTAGCCCAATTTAATTTTTATTTCAAGACAGAGTCTTGCTGAGTAGCTCAGTTGCCCAGACTGATCTTGATTTTTGTGATTTTCCTGCCTCAGCCTCCTAGAGTGCCGGGAGTATAGGTCTGCACCACAGAGCCTGGCTTATATCAAGATTTTAGTATAGACTCAGGCACACAGTAGGTTTGTTAGCATAAATGTTACTTTTTCTTTGTGTAGAAATATTCAGTCTTTATTGGGTGCCAGATACAGTCTAGTTTCTAGTGATAAATAGACAAGAGAATCCTTTCCTCTCGCTCTGCAGTGTAGGCTGGTCCTGAACTCACTATGTAGCCCAGGCTGGCCATGGACTCTAGCAGTCCTCTCCGTCCTCAGCCTCTCAGGGGCTAGGACTACAAGCATGTACCACCAGGCCCAGCTAGTATGCAGTGCTTGGGGGTCGGGGGGTGTCAAACCCAGGGCCTTGAACTTCTTGGACAAGCACTGCAATCACTGAGCTTGCTGTTGGCCTTTATTTCTTCTTTCATATATCTCCCTTGGAGGGCTAGAATTCTGTGCTATTGGTTCTCACGTACTGCTAGTGACTTTTAATTTATATTTTTTGTGGTTCTAGGCATTGAACTTGTACATGATAGGCAAGTGCTCGGTCACTGAACTGCCTCCCAGCCTGTAGTGATGGTACTGACTCTAACCAGGTAATGACTATCTCAGTGTCAAAGGGCCTGCCACTCTCAGATCTGCTGAAATGTGGTGAGGCGAGAACATTTTAGGATGGAGGGAATTCAGTATTATCTTTTGTTACTGCACAGGGAATTGAGCTTGTGGGGTTTCTCATTTGCCAGGCGCCAGTTACCTCTTAGGCTCTCCTCTTCTACACTGTGCTGAGAATGGGAGGCAACAAGGTGATAAAACCTACTTCTTCCCCTGAGGAGGTTTCAGTTTACACGTGGAGGTAGTGTTGCTGGAGATGTTAGAGGCATTGATACCCTCACAGTACTTTTTTTGTGGTAATGGGGACAGGAACCAGGGCTTCCTGTATTCTAGGCTTACTGCTGTACCATTGAGGTACATCCTCAGCCCTTTTTTATTTTATTTTGGGATAGAGTTTTATTACCCAGGCTGGCCTTGAACTTGTGATCTTCCTATTTTAGACTTTCACAGGTTCCGGGATTAAAGACCTGTGTTGTCATGATCAGCTTGCTTTCTTTCTTTTTGTCTTTTTTTTTTTTTTTTGAGACAGGGTCTCACTGTAGTCCAGGCTGGTCCTGAGCTCATTATGTAGACCAAGATGGCCTTGAACTCACAGAATTCCTCCTACCTCAGCCACCCCATGTGTGCATGACAGGTGTGTACCACCACGCCTGGCTTATTTGGTGCTGAGGAATCTAATCCAGGGCTTTACGCTTGCTACATAAGCACTCTAACTGCTGTGCTATTCCTCCAGCACCCATGGTCAGCTTTAATTTTTTTACTGTGAAAATATTTGTAAGCATAAACTATATGTAATAAATGTTAACTATGATAGTGAAAGGACAGAAGCAGAACCCCAGGCCTGCCAGGGAAACATCTTCCTGTCACTGTGTTCCCTCTGCCCCTTCTGCCTCTGTCATCATCACCCTGCATTTGTATTTATGATCTCTTTGTTTGCTTCATAATTTTGCCATTGCCACTTACAAACTTATCTGCAAATGGTATGTTTGTTGTACTTGTGTTTAAACTGTATAAAATGTTATCATGCTCTGAATTAAGTGACTCAGAACTTTTTTTTTTTTTTGAGACAAGGTCTCATTCACTAGTCCAGGCTGGTTCTGAATTCATTATATAGCCCAGGCTGCCCTCAAACTCATGGCAGTCTTTCTACCCCAGCCTCCTGAGTGTGAGTGCTGGCAGTAAAGGTGTACGCCATTTTCCCCAGTGCTGGCAGTAAAGGTGTACGCCATTTTCCCCAGATGACACAAAACTATTTTTCAAATTTAACAGCTGATACTTGTAGGTAGAGTTAATATAGATGGAGTTAATTTATTCTCTGCTCTACAGCACTTTACGCTATAGCGTATCATTTTTGTTCACTGATGGACGTGGTGGCCACTTTTTTGCTGTTTTCTATTTCTAGTAATACTGCAGTGAACATTCCTTCATGAAGTTTCTAGTGGAGAACAGCTGCTCACAGCATCTCAAGAGGAAGGATGAAGGCTTTGGGGGCAGCCAGGGCAAGAGTATATCCTTCCAGGCCACACCCTTAGTGATCACCACATCCTTAGTAATCCAGCCCTCCTTAGCAGGCCCCATCTCCTAACAACACAGGTATTATGCATAGATAATCTATAGCATCTGAATACCTGAGGATTTTAGGGGGGCGTTCCAGATCCAAAACATAAGAAAATGTGTCTTGCTTCACAGGTTCCTGAGTTTCTCATTGCACAGTATGCTAAGATAGCTATTATCTATTTGTGGCTACTTGCATTAAAATGAAAATAATGTTAAGTAATACTGTAGTTTCAGGGATTTTTGTTTTGTTTTGAGATAACATCTCACTTTATAGCCCGGGCTGTCAAACTCACAATAATTCTCCTCCCTCAGACTCCTAAGTGCTAGGATTGTAGATGTACACCAATACACCTGGTTTATGTGGTGCTGGAGAATTGAACTCAAGGCCTTTCCCTTGTTAGATAAGAGCTTTAACTGCTGTGCTGTTTCTCCACTTTGAAGTTTAATTTCTTTAGTCACATTTTGGGTGCCATGCTGTGTGATACCAGTATGTCATCATTGCAGAAAGCTCTGACCTTCCATGTTTTTCTCCTTGTTGTATCTCCAGCTTCCAGGGTATTCAGGGGCATGTTGTTTCTCAATAAGCTGGACTGGCTAGATGTATGCAGAATTACTGTGCTGTGCTGTGTCCACATCTCTGTCTTTTCTAGACAGCATTAGCTTGTTTCCCAGAATTATTCTCACACCTGCTTTGTCCCTGAGTGTTGTTTATTCTCCGTCCTCAACTCGGTGTGTCAGACTTTTCAGTTCTTGCCAGGCTTGACAAATGTCTTTTGAAGACAGGAGAGAGATCATCTTTTGGAGTCACAGAGCCCAACACTGGCTGAGTAGGAAGGAAGGCAGAACCTATAAGGGGGACAGACAGAGGAAGGCCCGTTTCTGGTATTGGCTGCACGGATCTGAGAACCAAATCCTTCCATGGTGAAGAAGGGGAGAAAGAACTCTGCAGGGAGTATATTCATATTGTCAAAACTTCTGTTTGCCTTTTATATCACTTCTGTTGTTGTTGGTAGTACAATTTTTGACAATAAAGCATATCATTAAAATGAATTTTTTTTTGTTGCTGTAGTTAATTCACATATAAATTTTTGGCTCAAATTTATTTAAAGCTTGGATTATGGGAATAGTTGTGACCATGAAGGTTTTGGACACTACCTTTGCTCCTGTTGAGAAGATACCTGAGGTCTTTGCTTCTAAGCTTGTTGGAAAGGAAGCATCTCCCTATTTGATATTATTGGGTTGTCAAAAAAGTCATGATTTTTTTTATGCCTTTCAAAGGATATTTGTTTATATAAGGAACAAAGATCAGTCAGTGATATATTGCCTGTTTTGTTCCATAACCTTTTTGCCATCTTTGAGAGAACTTAATAATTCCTCATTCAGAGATGGAGCAGTCTTTACCAGAGGAAAACTGACCAGGGTGCTGATTTATAGCCCATCTGAATTGAAAGTTACACCAAGGAAAGAGTTTTGAAGACAGTGAATCAAATGAGTCAGGCAAGTATGCTAGGTGTGGCAACACATCCTATCCAAGCTCCAATAATGGTTGATGGGCAGTCAGACTTGTATTTGGTCTCACGTTGTTGTGATGGAATATAACTCCCTTATAATTAACAAGCGCTGGATGTTTCTGCATGATGAATTTGTTCAATCTGTCCACTTGCTGACAGTACACATTTGAATTGTTTGATTTCTGGGGAGGATCTTGAAAAATACGACACCTTTAAAATCTCACCACATCGAGAGAGCATAACCTCCTCTGATGATTGTATTTAATGACATTTGAGGCGAATCATCATGTTGAGTCCAAGACCATTTGTGTACCATGTTTTTGTGAGTAGTTGTCTTTACCAGTTACCATTCACTTCAAAAAAGAACTGTTTTCCTCACATTAATGGGTGTATTTTAGATGTTTACATATGCCATCAAATGAACTTTTTTGAGTTCAAGAGGAACCCAAATAGAGCTTGCTTATGTATCTCAGCTCTTTCAGGTGTTTATGAACACTTTAATGATGGATGTTCAATGTTTCTGCAATCTCTCATGTTGTATAGTGTGGATTTCATTGATCATTGCTTTTATTTTGTTGATATCAACCTTGGTGGGCCTTCCTGACCAAAGAGCATTGTTGAGATCAAAATGATCAACATGGAATTTTGGGAACTGCCATCGACACTGATGTTCTTGTAGAGCATTGTTACTATAAACTATGGAACTTTTCACAAGCTTGACGCACATTCTTTACTGAAGTAAAGCAGTAAAATGTGGCAAAAGTGTAGTTTTCTTTTCCATCTTATAAAACCTCCCAAATTCAACCAAACTGCTCAGTTAAAAACTAGGACTGTCATCTGTTACCAAAAATGAACTGTTGCAAATTGCATCACGACTTTTCCAAAAACCCAGTAGAAGTTCTGCCTGAATGTTATTTAGCGACTTTCACAGAAAGGAGTAAGAATCAGCTATTAGACTAGTATGCATGCATATATACTTATTACAATACAAAGTTTAGGAATTTAAAGTTGCCTTTTAGCATTCAGCTCCCTAGAATGGGCAAAAACATTTATTTTCTGGTGCACCCCATTCCCATCCCATATTTAAAATACAAAGGATATTCTGGCAACCTCAAATCCCCTACATAAAAGCTATGTCAGAGGTGGAAATGCTGCTTCATTGTGGTATGAATTTGGTGGAACATGGTTAATGCTCACCACAGTGAAGGCCAAGGGTCCTGCCTCAGCTCTTCTGGAAGCCATCCAGTCAGACCCCGAAGGGTGGGAAGACCAAGGGCTGGAGCAGCTGACAGTCATGGTCATGTACTGCTGCACGCTGGCACCAGGCTGGCACTTTGCACGTGCACCTTCTTGTGCATCCTCACAGTACCCTGCTCTTCTCTCCATTTTAGAGGAAGGAAACAGGCTTCAAGTGGCTAAACATCTTCACCCAAGTTTCCCAGCCTACTGTGGTTAACACTTGCCTTGAACGCTAGTCCTTGTGACCATTAAGAGTGTCCTGAATTGTTTTTTCTGCCAAAAATAGGTCAGGACAAGGATGGGGAAAGCACCAGGTGAGCTGCTGAGGGGAAAGTCGTCCCTTAAAAGTCACCCTTCTTTTTGTGAATGGAACTGAGGGATGGGAAACGGAGAGGTTGAAGCTGAGGTGTTGTGGGACAGTTGAGAGTATAGTCCTGTTTCATGTGATCATCATGTGTTTTGAAGGGAAAGAAAAGGTTGTCCTCCTCCAGGACCAAGGTAGAGATAGTAAGTGTGGAAAATGGGTGGAGAGGAGGAAATTGGACAGCCTAGCAGTGTGTACCACTGCTGAAGTAGACTTCAGTCACATTGTTTATACCTGATTAGACCTATAGCTTCCTGTTATGTTTATTATCTCTTAATTCTGACTAGTTCAGCTCTCACAGAGCAGCCTTGTTTTCAAGACTTTTTTTTTTTTTCTTTTGAGACAGTGTTTTCCTCTGTAGTCCAGGCTGGTCCTGAACTCACTATATTGTCCATTTGGCCTTGACTTCACGGCAATCTGCCTGTCTCAGCCTCCCAAGTGCTGGGATTAGTGTACCAACATGCCTAGCTTTTGTGGTACTGGGGAATCGAACTCGGGGCCTTGTCCTTTTTAGGCAAGCAGTCTAACCACTGTGCTATTCCTTCAACCTATTTTTAAGGTTTTATAGCACCTTCAACTCAGTCATGCCCTACTTTTTTTTTTTTTTTTTTTTTTTAGCATTGTAAGTGACAAAAAAATCTTATCAGGTAGCAGTGTAGGCCTGTGGGTAAGTGTAGACATGGATGTCAGGCCAAGGTTTATTGCTGAAGATGGTTCTGCAAATTCAGCTGTGTTATGTTGGACTTGCTTCCTAATCTCTTAGCCCAAAAGAACCTAAAGATAGTACCAGCAGTGCAGGGTTGTGAAGGTACATTGCAGTGAGGATACAAAGTGCACATTAACACAGTGATGGTGTGTTACACTAGCATCCTGCTTGTATGGTTACTAAGAGAAGATATAAAAATCGGGAGCTGTTAAAGTGAAGGAAAGTATGTGTGGATAACAACAATTGAATAAATTGAGAAAGTCAGATTATGAGTGAATTGCATGATCTTATTCTTACATGCCAACTACCAGTTCTACCAATCTTTGTAATTAAGTCAAAGCATAACATTTAAGCTTTTGCTTTCAAGTTTAGAGTGTAGACAAGAAATTGGGAAGAACCAGAACTTCTAGTTAAGACAGCAAATGTTTATTGTCAAGAAATATTGAAGCAAAATTTTATTTGCGTTGTAATCTTTTCTTTCCCCACTATTTTTATTAATATACAAAAGTAATACATAGTATTTACAATGAATTTGGGTGTTTCGTACATCTATGTATCACATCGACTTCACAATCCCTTCCCATCTTCTACCCTCCTACCCCATCCCTGTCCCTTCCCCCGGCTCCAGCTATCACTTCATATGGTTCAAAAAAATGTCTGTGTTCTGGGTTTTCCAAGTCCGAGAAACCATATGGTGTTTAACATATTAATCTTCCGCGCCTAAGTCATTTCACTCAAGTCACCACTGTACCCCAGCTTCCTATTCCTCTAATGGGTTCATGGTAGTCAAATCTTGATATCTCCTCTCTGAATCCAACCAGTCCCTTCACTGGGATATTCACCACAAGTTTTTTTTCCCCATATTTTCCCACATCTTCGTTGTTATTGTTAAACCTGGCCTTACCCACCAGATCACACTAGAAAATAATTATAAGCATGTAGTTCAAAAGGATAGTTAATTTGGGAAAGAAGAAAAAATAATAAATTTCAGTTGCCTTAGCTGAATACTGGAAGGTGCATATTTGTACATTCACAAGGTTATCTTTACATCAATCAGTTTCCTTAGGATAAACTTTCATTAGTGACCTAATAAGTGAATTGCTGCAACAAAACAAAGTTAAAACTATATCACATTGCTACATTAAATGAACTTAAATCTATACCACATAAATATACTTAAAGCGACAGACATGAAGGAAAACCTAGTTATTTCAGAATTTCCTAACTTTCATATCTTATTTATTATATTTCTCAGCTCCTCTTCTAGCTGTTGTCACTTTTTTCTGGGGTCATTGGTGTTGCTGGTCTCCCTTACACTGTCCAAGTTTCCTTTAAGTATTTTCTGCAGTACTGACTCAGTGGCTGCAAATTCTTTTAAGCTGTCTCTGTCATGGAAAGTTTTAAGTTCTCCCTTTAAGTTAAAAGATAATTTTGCTGGTTATAGTAGTCTTTGTTGGCATTTATGTTTTTTTAGTGCTTGGATGACATTGTTCCATGATCTCCTTGCTTTTAGAGTTTGGATTGAAAAATCTGCCATTATCCTGATGGGTTTATCTTTGTAGGTCACCTTCTGTTTTTCTCTTACCGCTTTTAATATTTTCTCTTTGTGTTGGGTTTCTAGAATTTTAATTATGATGTGTCGTGATGAGGGTCTCTTCTGATCAAAGTTGTTTGGTGTTCTGTATGCCTGCAAAAGTTCCATGTTCATTTCTTTTCTTAGATTTGGGAAATTTTCTTCCATTATTTCATTAAACATGTCCTTTAAGCCTTTTGTTTTGTCCTCAGTCGTCTCCTCAATTCCCATAATTCTGAGGTCATTTCTCCTTGAATCATCTATCAGTTGTTGTAATGATTTGCTTTCTTTATTTACTTTGTGTTCTTTATGGCCTGTATGTTGCAGCTTAGTCACTTTATTTTCTAGGTCTGGCATACTATTCTGAAGTTGTTTAAAGTGGTTGCTTATTATTACCTGCATGTTTTTCATTTCCTGAATATCAGCAGTCAGTTTTTCTGTATCTCTGTTGTGTTCTTCTCTAATTTCTTCTTTTGTCTTCATTATCTTCTGGTATATTTCTTCTCTGGTCTCCTCTAGTTGTTTTTTGCTTATCTGTGTATTGGTGTAGCTCTTCTGCTGTCTGTTTTATTTCCAGCTTTAATTCCTGTTTTAATTCACTGAATTTCTGGGCGCAGAAGATGCCATAAATTTTGCCATATTCATCTTTATTTACCCTGACTTCATCTCCTGGGGTTTCAGGTCTCTTTGTAGGAGATTTGTGACTGTGCTTCCCCATTTCTTCATTGGTCTCCTCTAATTTCTTTTCAAGGCTTCCTTTTAGCTTAGCTGAGTGTTCTTGTAGCTCTTGCATTGTCTGTTTTATTTCCTGCTTTGCTTCCCGGTTTAATTCCTCCTTTATTTCCTGTTTTAGTTCACTGACTATCTGGTCCCAGAAGTTACCATCATTTTTGTCCTTTTCTTTGGGTTCTGCAATTTCAGCACCCCTTGTACCCTCCCCTTGGAAGTCAGATTTTTTTGTGTAAGATTTGTTACCACGTTGCCCCATGGTTCTGCTACCTTTGACTGTCTCTGATGTGCAGGAAAGAGAATGGCTCCTGCTGACGTCACTGCCTGCGACGGCTGTTGAGTCCCATTTCTGATCTGGGATCCTCGGGCCTTTCCTAGGGGCAGCGCACGCTGCGTTTGTAGTACACACACCCATGGGTTGGTGCTTCTAAGGCTGGGGCCGCCTGCTGCCAGTAATTCCCACTTATCCGGATCTGTGCTTACCTCGGGCTGGGGTTCTGGCCTCCGGACCTTGTTTGTGATCTGTGGGTGCCGGCAGCTTGGGGCCGAGCTGAGTGTGCTACGTCTTACCCGCTCACATGCTCCTTTCCCATTGTCGTGTGCTCTGTCCTCTCCCAGCTGGTTCTGTCAGATGTTCAGGTCCCCACAAGCTTTCCTCTGGGAGCCATTTGCAGCAGGCTGTAGTGGCTTTCTGGACTGTGGGGATTTTTTTTTTTTCCTTTGGAGTTTCTGGCCTCCTGCTGGTCGCCTTTCAGTTTCTGGGGATGCTCCTTTCTTTCTTAGCTACACCAAACACACTTTTTCTAACTATCTTCTTGACTTTTTAAGTGAGTTGATGAGGAGACATTGTGCAGGGCAGTTACTCAGCTGCCATCTTGACCGGAACCCCTTGTGTTGTAATCTTAATTTGTAGCCACAGATGGCTAAAACCAGATTTTGCATAGAAAAAACAATTGGATATCTCTTTTGTACATTCAGGTTAATATAAATTATTGAAAAATCTCTTCTGTAGATGGTTTAATAGATTTAACTTTGATATGTTTCACATAGTAAACTGTAATTTAAAGTAACACTTCACTTCCATTGCATTGCAACCCATTCTCTTTCCACAGGCAAAAGAGTAGGTAAGGTACTTTTGATGTCAGAAGACTTGCCAGGAAATTGTCTTACTTTGACATCTTGAGCCTGAAGCTGTGATTCTCAATGTGGGGAGAAGAGTAGCTTTAAAAAGTATAATTAGAAAAGGATATTTAATATTATGATTAAAATTTGTATTTGGAAACTGAACTGTAGTCCGATGTCCATAGAATCAGTCTTCTGCACTGTTTTTCTTAATAGCCAAAAAAGTAATTTGAGCTGAAGACCACTGAGAATTAATTAAGAATTTGGTGTCTTCCTCAAATTTCCAAGAATTTCTGAGGGCAAGAAGGATACTTCTGTTTTTTTTTTTTTTATTATCATGGCTTGCCCAAAATTGTTACTTTGCACACTGTCTTTAGTCTTTCTCAGGGTCTTCATGGATTATTTTTTGTTAAGGCTCTTTTGATTTTACTTATGCTGAAAAGTGAAATTGCTCTAAGAGTGTTGTGTTTTAACTTTGAAACAGAGTTAGAGATTATTTATTTATTTATTTACTTTTGAGACAGTCTGTAGTCGAGACAGGTCCCAAACTCACTGTGTAGCCCAGGATAGCCTCCCAAATGCTGGGATCAGAGACATGTACTACCATGCCCAACTAATTTTATATGTGGTGCTAGAGAATTGAACACAGGGCCATGACATTCTAGACATGCACATTTACCACTAAGCTACACACTGAGCCCCAAAGTTTTTTTCAGTAAGATCAAACTGAATGGAAGATAATCACTCCACTGCTTTCTGGCCTTGTTCCAAGCATCCAGTCACACTGTAGGTATCAGGTGTCAGTCATTCCCTCACAATTTGGCATCTTAAATAGGACCTTCTGTTTTTTTTTTTCCTTTGTGGTTCTGGGGAAAGCACCTCTGGATTTTTTTTTTTTTTTTTTTTTGAGACAGAGTCTTGCTCTGTAGTTCAGGTTGATCTTGAACCCACCATGGGGCCCAAACTGGTCTCACAGCAATCCCCCTGCCTCAGATTCCTGAATGCTGGGATTATAAGCATGTGCCACCATGCCCAGTTTAGATGGTGCTGGGGATTGAATCCAGAGCCTTATTCTTGCTAGGCAAGTGCTTTAACTACTGAGGTAAGTCCCAGCCTCTCTACTTTTTAAAAATAAGACATTGTGTTAGTTTTCTCATTGCTGGGATGAAATACCCAATCCCAATAACTTGAGGAAAAGTTTAATTGGACTAGTGGTTTCAGAAGATTCAGTCCATAGTCAGCTGGCTCTAGGGTGGAGATGGCATAGCAAAAGGGAGTGGTGGAGGTAAGCTGCTCATACCATGGCAGCCAGGAGGCAGAGCCAAAGGGAAAGACATACCCTGCAGGGCACACCTGTGATGACTGACTCACCTCTTCTGAGTGGGCCCACCTCCTGTGAGCACGTTATAATTCCCTTGATCCAGTTACCTTCCAAAATCTCTATCTCTGAACACATAAGACATTCTAGATATAAGTCTATAAGAGACATGCTTAGTATTTCCTATTTTCTCTAAACTTGAACCTTTTTTTTTTTCCAGAACCAAAGGGGCCTGTTACTTGCTTGATATTTTCAAATTTAGCAATAAAAGTAAGTGTTTGGAGTTACACATGTTTGTGTCTTATCAAAGCATGAGACAAATGTTCCTTCTTCCTAAGTCTTTGAAAGCAGAAGCAGACAATAATATAGTATCAGTAACCCCACACTCTAGACTTATTCCCCTCTGCTTTCCGTTTTAAGGGAAATGCTTGTTTCCTGTTTTATTAATGTTTACATTGAACTTGAGTATTTTGTGCACATATATATCATGTCAGACTTACAAACCCTTCCCCTTTTGACCTTAACTCACCTTTCCCCCTCAGCTTACATAATCCCCCCTATTGAGTTCTGTGAAATGACTTTAATCTGGGTTTCTTATATTAAAAAACCATTTGATATTTAGTCTTCTGTGTCTGACTCACTTCAATGAATATGACTGTTTCAAGTTGTGTCTATTTACCTACAAAAGGCTCAAAACTGTCTTTATAGATGAGTAGTACTCCACTGTGTATATATACCACAATTTTAATATCCATTGACCTGTTGATGGATATTTTGGTGTTTTCCACATTTTAGTTATTGATAAAGTTGTGCTGCTATGGAGGAGAAATGCTTTTCTTAAACATTTTGTGTTTACTGATTTTTGTAATGGTAATTCTAGGAATTAATTTAATTTTTAAAAATTTTTCCTCTGTAGTCCAGGCTGGTCCTGAACTCACTACGTAACCCAGGCTGCTCTTGAACTCACGGCAATCCTTCTCCTTCAGCCTCTTGAGTGCTGGTATTACAGGTATGCACCATCACTCCCAGCTTTGTGGCACTGGAGTATAAAACTTAGGGCGTTGTGCTTGCTAGGTAAGCACTCTAATCATTGTGCTATTTCTTCAGCCGTCTAGTAATTAAATTTAAGTATTGTTTATTGGCGATTCTCAAAGATAGTGTTTGTATAGCAAGAGAAAGGAGATTTTAAAACAATTTAAAAAAATATAAATTGAGAGAATTCACATACCATAAAATTCACTAAGTTCAAGTGTAAAATTCAGAGGATTGTAATCTGTCCACCAAGATATATAACTATATTCACAATAAAAATTTAGAACCTTCCACTGCTCTCCTAAAAAATGAGAGTAGCCTGTTTCTATCACCTTTCTACTTTCCTGCCTTTAGCAACCACTTTTTTTTTCTTTTGACAGTGCTGGGGATCGAACCCAGGGCCTTATGTATCTGCGAAGTAAGTACACTAGCACTGAGCTGCGTCCCAGCCCTGATCTTTCTGTCTTTATAGATTTGTATTTCTAGATGTTTCATATAAATGTAATGACACAATCTATGGTTCTTTGTGACTGGCTTCTTTGTCTTGGTATAATGATCTCATGGTGTACCCATGTTATGGCCAAGTAATATTCCATCAAATGGATATATCACATTTCATTTATCCATTCATCATTTGATGGATATTTGGGCTATTTCCACCTTTTGCTGTCATGAATAGCACTGCTCTGAAAATTCATGTGTTGTTTGTGTGTAATGTTCTTCTACAGGTCTCTTGATGTTGACTCCAAAGTGCAGTTGCTGGGTTCTATGGTAATACTGTGTCTTAGCATTCCAAGGAGCTGCCAGACTGTTCTAAAATAACAGTTTCATCTTAAATCTCCACCAGCCCTTTTCCCAGTACTCCTGTTTTTGTACTTTTTCTTTAGCACTTGTCATTATTTGGCCATCCTTCTGGGTGCCAGCTGGTGGAAAGAGATGAAGTTTTGTTTCTGTTTGTATGAAAGCGAAACATGCCACTTTAAAAGGTGGTGATAATTTGGATTGGTGTCAGCAGTAGTTAGCCCTCTGAAATTGGTTATGTACTTGTTGAGCAAATGACAGAAGCCTGTTTCTGTTGGAGGAAATTAAAATCCTGTGGATAGCTTTCTTGTGTCAGCCATCAAGGAAGCATTATTACGGTTATTCTTCATGCTGCTGTCATGTCTAAATCAAAGTCTCCTCAGGAGCCCCAAACAACTATTGAAGCTCTTCATTGGAGTGCCGAGCTTTGAAATGACTGCTGAGAGCCTGAGAAGCCATTTTGAACTATGGGGAACATCCTGGGCTATGTGGCAGTAAGATGTCCAAACACCAAGTACTCTGTGAGCTTTGGGTTTGTCACAGGCCATTGTGGAGGAGTTGGATATAGCCATGCATGGAAGGCAACACAAGAAGGATTGAAGAACTGGTACCAGAGAGCGCCCTCAAGAGGATCCTCAGAGATCAGGTCTCCACGTACCCATGAAGGAGATCTTTGCTGGTGGTATTAATGAAGATACTGAAGAATATCACTTATGTGGTTATTTTGAACAGTAGGGAAATGTGAAGTGGTTGAAATCATGACTGACTAAGGCAGTGGAAAGAAGAGGGGCTTTGCTTTTGTAACCTTTGATGACCATGACCATAGAACCATGATGACCATGAGATTGTCACTCAGAAATACCTGCTGTGAATGGTCACAGCTGTGAAGTAAGGAAAGCCCTCTGAAAGCAAGAGATGGCTAGTGTTTGTGTGCCAGAGATGTTGAAGTGGTTCTGGAAATCTTGGTGTTGGCTGTAGACATGGGAGATAAGGTGGCAGTGGGCATGGCTGTTGTGAATTTGTTAATGATGGAAGCAGTTTTGGAAGTGACAATGATTTTGACAGTTATAACAGTCAATTTCAGATTTTGAATCCATGAAGGGAGGAAACTTTGGAGGTAGAAATTCTGACCTCTCTCATGGTGGAGGCCAGTACTTTGCTAAGCCACCAAATCAAGGTGACTGTGGTGGTTCCAGCTGTGTCAAAAGCAGTTGCAGTGGCAGGTTTTAATTCCTGCCAGGAAATGAAGCTTAGCATGAGAGGAGAGCCAGAGAAGTGAAAGGAAACTACAGGTTACAAGAGATGTGTGAAGCTGGCCCTGGTGGTGCATGCCTGCAGTCCCAGCATTTGAGAAGCTGTGGCAGGAGGGTTGCTGTGGGTTCAGGCCCAACTTGGGCTACATAGCGAGTTCAGAACCAGCCTAGACTACAAAGTGAGATGAGACCTTGTCTCAAAAAATAAAAAATAAAATGAGATGTGGACTCAAGTGGCCTGTCAGCTGTAAAGGAGGAGATTTTAGATAGTACTTACGTGCATGGGCAAAGAGAACTTGAGGACTGTGTTTGTGACCAGTTGTGTAACAAGTCATTTCAGTTTTTGGTCTTTGGAAAGTGCAAAACATTCCAACAAAGAGTTTTTAATGTACACTTTTTTTTGTACACAGGCTGTTGAGTGCTAAATGAGCATGATGTGAGATAAATGTGCCTTTTGAAAAAAATAAACAAAATCTGGTGTCAAGGTTGAAAGAAAAAGCTGGCGTTTAAAGAGGTAAAGTAGCCATGTTGGGTCACAGGCCCAGTCTTGAGTCAGAAACCAGCTTGACTCAGATGTAGACTACAGGAGGTAAGAAGGGGTGGCCTTTTCTCCACTCTAGGCTAAGTGGTAATATACTACAAGCCAAGCTAACAATACAGTTAATAAGGAGTTAATTGGTTCCAAAGTTTTAAAAAGCTAAATAACTTAAAAGTAAGTGAATTTAAAATAATTTAAAAATAAATAAGCAGAAAACCTAAATGAAAGGTACATTTAGAAAGAATAAGATCCTAGGAGTAATTTAAAAATGGTTACTCATTTAATGACTTGCAAAGAGTGTTTGAGACCATTTTCTATTCTTGGGGTTATCTCACCAGGGACCTGGAAACCACATTGTTTCTTTTTATTTATTTAAACAAATTCCGGAACTTCTGGGAAAGATGGCAGTCTAGTAACAGAACTGCACAATGTCTCCTCATAGACCTACTTAAAAAGTTGAGGTTATAGTTAAAAACTGCCTGGTCAAGGTAGCTAGGAGAGAAAGGAGCACCCCAACAATTAAAAGGAGGCCATGGAAAGATAAGGAATTCCAAAGACACTTCAGAGGTGGAGGAAAACAGCAGTCCAGGAAGTAGCTCCAGGTCAGCTGTGAACAGCTGGGAGCCACCAGCATCCACAGATGGAGGAAAGATGGCTTGAAGCCTGGAATCTCAGACCTAGTAATTGCAGGTCCGGGAGAAGTGGAAATTGACAGCATCTGGTAGCCTCAGCCCAGAAATGAGCCAGCAGGAAGTGAAAACTGCATGTACAGTGCAAGCTTCCCCTAGAAAAGGCCTCCCAGACCTAGACCAAAAGCAGCACTCGGCAGCTGTAACAGAAAATGATGTAAGTAGGAGCCATTAAAAAAGAGCCCAAGCTTGAACTGTAGAGTAGAAGGCTCAGATGGACACACCAGGGTTTTGGGGGACACTCGTAAACAGTACCCAGGAAGAAACTGGCACAAGAGACATTTGAGGAGAGGAGAGAGGTCACCTACCCCCTGAATGGCTCAGGTGGTAGTTGGGGCACCTTTAAGGATGGAGAGCCCTGCCCTCAGCAGAGGGAAGCTGTGTCAGGTGGGGAGGGCTTTGCTGAGGGGGCTGGGTGTGATCAGGACATGTCAGAGGACATTGTATTGTTAGGTCCTCCCTCACTGTCTTCTCCCAGCACAAAAATTAGAGGATTTTTGGTTCCCCCCACATACTACATCATACCCCTTCACAGAAACCTCTTGGCTAGGTCTTTATAACGTCCCTCAAAAACAGAAACATAGGAAGACAAGGCAACAGGGCAAACACAGAAACACCTGAGCCCCCAGAGACCATTGTAATGGGCCCTGAAATAGTGAAACTCATAGGGAAGGAAGTAAAAAAAAATGAGTGAGTATAAACAAGAAATTCATAAAGAAATGCAAGCAACGATCAGCTGGCTTAAAAGAGGACCTTACTGCATAAATAGTGGCCCTAATGGATAAAAAGCTTATTGAGCATATAGAAATTACAAAAAAAAATTGGCTGAGGTAAATAAGGACGTGAGAAATTCATTTGGAAGCAGGGGAAGTGCAGAAACAACAGAGTGAAGAGGGCCCCCAGGGAATGGGAAGACATATTTGCCAGCTACTCTTCAGAGGACTATTATCAGGAATATACAAAGAACTGGAAAAAAAAAAGACGGTCCAAAATAAAGGACCCAATCAAAAAAATGGAAATCTGAAGTGAATAATAAACAGTTCTCTGAAGAAGTCCAAGTGGGCAATAATACATGAAAAAATGTTCAATATCTTTTGCCATCCAAGAAGTGCAAATTAAAGTAGTTCAGAGGTTCTTCCGAACACTAGTAGGAATGGCTGCTATTAAAAACTCAGCAACACATGC
This sequence comes from Ctenodactylus gundi, assembly GCA_004027205.1. Taxonomy (NCBI): domain Eukaryota; kingdom Metazoa; phylum Chordata; class Mammalia; order Rodentia; family Ctenodactylidae; genus Ctenodactylus; species Ctenodactylus gundi. Next base: position 88,375 of record PVKB01004002.1, read on the forward strand.
TGGCAAGGCTGTGAGGGAAAAGAAACCCTCCTTTGTTACTAGTGGGACTGCAGACTGTTACAAGCAGTATGGAAAGCAGTGTGGAGATTGCTTGGAAAACTGCGAGTTAACATTTCATTTGACTGAGCTATACCTCTTTGGGTAGCTCCTCAAAAGAGCTAATGTCAGTATGTCATAGTGATACATGCATACCCACGTTTATAGCAGCACAGTTTATAATATTGGAAGAAGCCAGTAAGCCTGAGTACAGATGACTGGATATAGATGCGGTTTATGTGCACAATAGAGTGTTAGTCTGCCACGAAGAACGACGAATTTGAGTCATTTGCAGGTACATGGGTGCACCTTGTGAACATTATGCTCAGTGAAGTGAATCAGACCTAGAAAGTTAAATACCATATAGTTTTTCTAATATGAAAAAAACCCAAAGCATAAAAAGTATAAAGGTTGTGGAAAAAAGTAAGAAGATGGACATTGTGGAAAGTGACAGAAAAGGGTGAGTGGTGAGAGGGTGGGAAGGGCAAAGGGAGGTGATCTGTAAATAAAAATAAAAAAGAAAATGTTTAACATTGCCTTTTACAGTTCTTACTAAGGTGCATCATCATAACTTAGAATATTCACCTATTGTGTTTTGATATTCATAGTATCTGAGGGAAATCAGGAGGGGTGTGTTAAAAATTGCCGACAACTTGAAATTCTTGAGTATTGCTTAAATCGGTTTCTTTTGGCTTTTTTTCTGAAAATTTATCTCATGGAACCCTTTTCATTACAATCTTTTCTTCCAGGCTGCATGACTCTGAAGGATAAGAACAATGCTTTGCTGGGGGTACTGGTCTCTTGGCCGGCCCGGTGTTGGCACTGACCTGCCAGGGACAGTGGCGGAGCCGCAGACGTGTGGCTTTGTCTTGGACCGAAGCATCAAGGAGGTTGCCTGTGGAGGGGACCACTCTGTATTCCTGTCAGAAGATGGGGAGGTCTACACGTGTGGCGTGAACAGCAAGGGGCAGCTGGGCCACGAGAGGGAAGGAAACCAGCCTGGTGAGTACCGCTGTCTTCCTGGGTCATGGAGCATGAGGTTGGAAGGAAACTACCTCATTGAATGTCTCTGCCTAACTGGCTTATGGGAGTTGGAAGGACACTAGCACAGTGAGTGCCCTTGTTGGCCTAGGTTGTGGTGGTTGGAAGAAAACCACCTTAACCTGGTGGGTGCCCTTGTCTGCCTTGCCTTGGGATTGGACAGCAGTGGAGAGGAGGGGCTTGCAGCTCTCCTCAGCCAGTATTTCTCTCTCTGGGCAGCTCTTGCTGTTTGGAGCTGAGAAGGGTTCCCCACTGTTGGAGCAGCTGTGTCTAGTCCAATCCTGATGGAAAAATGACTTTTTCAGGTATAATCTGTGCAGTGTCAGTTACCAGAGAAGGGGAGGTGATGCTTTCATGGGTTTTTCCCAATAACTGAAATCTAAGACATTATGATAGTTTTGTGAATAGGTAATCCTCATATAATCAGTGTCAGATGTTTTTCTCCCTAATTACCCATTCATGTGCTGAGTAGTATGCTGAGTGTTGTGAGTGGAAGGATGATTGAGATACTCCAGGGACCTCTTGGCAAGTGCTGGAAGACTGGGTGCAGTGGAGGGGGAGAGGAGATTCAGTTTGCTTTCTGGGTTTGAGGGGAAGGTTGAGTAGGATGTTGGCAGGTGTGTGTGCACATGGTCATGGCAGAAGTGCCACTTCCTGCGCATCCTGTGTGTGGTGGTGTGGATGTCAAGATGTAATCAGGGCACAGTGTGCTGAATTGTATGCTGAGTCTAGTTAGGAGGGCTTAAAAAGAAGATGAACAGCAAAGTGAGGGGCAACTTGTTTTCTTGCATTTCAGTGTTTTTCATTTCCTTGTGACAGGTGCTGTGTATTTAAGCTTGGTTTAAAATTTTCTTGATGAATCAGTTTGACTTTTAGTATATATAAGGCATAGATAGATTTGTGAAGTGCTCATTGGGTCTCCTCTTGGTGATATGCTTGTCACCCTAACATGGGCCTTTGCATATATGCATTGTTTTTTCCTTTATATTGCCCTTTTTGCTCAGTCTAGATCAAATCTAGCATCCAAAGCTTCATTAAAGAACAGCCTTACTCTATTGCAGAGGGTTCTGTTCATGTATTCCTTTATGCAAATAGACTTGACATCACGATGATCTAATTTTCTTCTGTGACATGGTTGCCTTTTGGGTGTCTGGGCTCCTGTGGTGGCCCTGAACCAAATTGTGTTTATATCATTACTTTTTATATTGGCCACTGGAAAAAGGATTGTAGAGTTGGTTGTAAGTGAAAGGAAGAAGAATGTGAAGTGTGCTTTGTGAGAGCTGGAGGAATAGATCAGTGGTCGCTAAGGACCTGAGTTCGATTCGCTAGCACCACAGAAGCTGAGTGTAGTGACACATGCCTGCAATCCTAGCACTATGGAGACTGAGGCAAGAGAATTGCTGTGAGTTCAAGGCCAGCCTGGGCTACATAGTGAGTTCAGAGCCAGCCTGGACTACAGAGTGAGACCCTGTCTCAGAAAAACAAAACAAAAATGTGTGCTTTGTGGGAGAAGTGTGTGAAGTGTGCTTCCTGGTCTGCATTTCTTTGTTCCCTACCCAAGATTCTCCCCTGTCAGGTATGCTGTACTGGCCTGGGATGCCCTAACTTCTGGGCCTTGAGCTTGGGATTTCAAGAAAGGAGTTTATAGACTCATGCAAAGACCAGTACTCATGATGGTGGTTGTATGGAGGAGGTACTAGGGATTGAATCCAGGGTCTCATGCAGGCTAGGCAAATGCTCTACCATTGAGCTACATCCCCAGTCATTTTTATTTTGCTTTAAGACAGTATCTTGCTTAGTTGCCCAGGCTAGCCAGAACTTGAATTGTCTAGAATATCTGAGATAGCAGGCATATGCAACTGTGCTTGACCAGTACTCTTGTATGCAGTGCACCTAAAACTACAGATTTTCAAATGATTCTGCTGCTTACTGAGATAATAATTCAGCTATAAATACCACTAATACATAAATTGGGAAGTCTTCTTCATTATGTGCTTTATTTGTTAATATACAACTGTCATGAAGTTAGCAGGAGGGTTATTACAGATGATCTTCTTATTGGACAAGCTTAAAAACCAAGGTCTTCTTTCCCTTCCTCATGTTAAACGCACTTGTGTCTCCCCTTGAGCTCCTGAACATGCTTTGTCCCCAGATGAGAACCATTGTCTGAAAGACAGTCCTTAGGTGAGAGCCCACAGCCTGGAAGCCATCTATTTCCCTGGGTTAACTACCTTATTCCAGACAGGACTGGAGACACTTTAGCTACCATACTCTCAGCGCAGAGGTGGGGAACTTTTTTGGCAAAGGTCATTTGCATACTTATGATGTTATTTACAGGTCATACAAAATTATCTTTAAAATACCCTGCTAAATGTGGTAAGAATTTACCTAATGTGATATTTGACTTGACCAGGTGTTCCCCACTCTTTTCTAGTGATGTTGAAAGGCTTGTGCTCACCCTGGCCAGTGTTGGGAGTGTTTTGGAGGCTGGGAGGAGACCTTCCCAACTGTCCTGAGGATAGCAGGTTTAGGGTGGATTCTGGAGTCAGGTGAGCTAATGGAGGCATTTCCGTCTCTGACCTCAAATAGGTTCAGTATTGCCTATTCCTTCATAGGTGGAGGTGATCTGTGTAAATGCCTAATGCTCAGAGGTGACACACTTGCTACCCTTGTCTAGAATGTGCAAGGCCCCTAGGTTCCATCCTCAGACACACGTGTATGCACATGTGCACACTTACACACTTGCACGTGTGTGCATGCACAGCCACTCATGCACACATGTATGTGTGCACACACACACACTTGATTGGGATATCAGGGATACAGGGATTATCTGATTTAACCAGGGAATCCACCCCATGCCTGTTATCTAACTTTGAAATAAGCCAGATTCTAGTGTAAATTATAAGATTCCGGAAATTTCTGTAGCTGTTTATGCGTGTCTGTTAATGGTACACTCTAGGTAGCTGTGGAGGAGTGCCTGTCTGAATGATAAGATGATGAGTGGGGCCTACCTTTTTATCTTTGTGGGTGGGAGGTGTGTTCCAGACCTGGGTATTTCGTGTGTTCAGTTTTAGCGAGTGGGAAAGGGAGAAGTGCTTTTTCTTAGTGTAATTGAGAACCTCACATTGGACAGTGGCTAGGAAGGGAAGTCTGTGGCTAGTGACTTCACTGCTCTGTCCTCCAGGAGCCAGTGTTGAGGAGAGTGCTGGTAGAAGCTCATCTTTGAGGAAACTTCTGATATTCACCAGGCGGTCTGTGTTCTTCCTTGACAGTGTCATCAGATGAGTTGCCTTGGAAATATGAAAGGGAGTGTAGACACTTTTTTCTGAAGCTTTGTGGTTTGGCAAATCTGATTGTCTCCTTCTAGGCCAGTGATCTGTGATCCTGATAAGTCTAGGATAGGTAGAGTGTTTGTTAGTTTATTAGCCCATATACAGTAGATTTAGTCAGCTGATATTTTGCAGCTTTGGAATTATTTGTAAACTTTTTGAGTAAATGCTCTGGCTTTTAATGTTGAAGTCTTTGATAACTCTTCAACACATACGATGTCATACCCTTGCAGACCTCAAGTCATTTTTTCACTCATTACTACACTATATACTGACATTTCTATGGTATTGAGTGACTTAATGACAACTGTCTTAGTGTTTTGGTTTGGTTTGGTTTAATGGTATTTGGAAATTGAACTCAGAGCCTTGCACATGTTAGGCAAGTCCCATATTTTATTTTGAGACAAGATCTTGCTAAGATAGCCATGCTAGCCTGGAATTTTCTGTCCTCCCAAGTAGCTGGGATTATAGGCCTGTAACACTACATCTAGCTGTCTTAGTCACTGTAGCTAAGTTCTGCAATGAAGTACCTTAGGCCAAGTGTTCTGATCTGTATCTGAAGTGTCCCCCCAAAGCCTCATTTATTTAGATGTAGGAGGAGCCCTGTGCTGCGGAGGTGGAGCCTAGCCAGAAAGAGTAGAGCTTGGGGCTTGATGTCGTGGGGAGGGTGGAGAGATACACTAGCTCTGTCCTTCCTCCTACACTTGGCTGTGTTCTGCCATGCCACGAAGAGCTCTTTCTCTGGCTCCACCCCACCATGTATTTCCTTCATTTCCAGCTGCCCACCTGTGAATGGACTCTGACTTTATGAACCTGTGAGCTAAAATCAATCGTTTCTCCCTCATATTGTAGATGTCAGGTATTTTGTCATATCATGGAGGAAGTAAGACACTGAGCCTAGAACATGCAGGCGGCACAATATCAGGGACCGTATGGAATCTACCCTGGCTGTACAAAAGGGGCCACACATGGCTGGCTGCATTTTGCAACAGTCTCTTCCCTGGAGAATTCTCCCTCAGAGTAGGCATGGAGGGAGGCAGGACACTCTGCAAGACCAGCACTAATCCATTGATGAGGATGGAGTCCCTAACCACCTTCCAGGCCTCGCATCTCACCACCACAGTATGGGCATTGCTCCTGACATTGTGTCTTTGGCAGACACATCACAGACAGACCATAGAAGCTGCTGAATCACCACTCTGAATAATTTCATTTGAGAACATCAGCTCTTATGACAAGATAATTGACATGAGTGTGGATGCTGGAGCCAGTTGCTTGGGCTGGAATCCTGGCCCTCATGCTTGGCAGCTGTAGGATTCCAGGAAAGTTGCTTGACCTCTCTGTATCTTAGTTTCCTTAATTGTATAATGTAGACAGTAAACCTACCTCGTAAGATTGTGAAGATGGAGTGAATTCTATGTCAGGTGTTTGGAATATTGCCTGGCCTATAATTAGCATTCAATGTTATTGTCATTTGTAGTAGAAGTAATTTGTGGGTATATATTTTTTTTTTTTTTGAGACAGGGTCTTGCTCTGTAGTCCACACTTGTCCTGAACTCCCTACCTAGTCCAGGTTGGCCTTAAACTCCCAAGTGCTGGGATTACATGCATTTGCCATCATGCCCAGGTATTATGTGGTGCTTGGGGATTGAACTTGGGGCCTTGTGCTTCCTAGCCAAGCACTCCGATCCCTGATAATGCAGGAAAAATACACATTGATTATTACCTGTTGAAGTGAGGCCAAATTCCAAAACCAAGGGGAAGAATAACTAAAAACAAAGAAGAAAGGAAATGAGGAGTGTGAGGTCTCCACTTCCAAAGCCTCTGATACAGCTGCCGCCTGTATCTCTGGCTTCTAGCTGTCTCTGCACTGCCGCTGAGCTGACTCGGGTCAGTCAGCAGCGAGGGCTAGGAGCGCTCCTGGTTGTTTCTGCAGGTACCTTGCTCTTGGTAGGTCTGGGGCACATGTGATCCAGTTTTCCTCTTTGGACTTGCCAGCAGACACTTGCTGTGATTTCTCCTGCATGACTCTGGCACTGCAATGCCGGAGACCAGTCCTCAGTCTGCAGTGCCGAAGCTCTAACGCCTTACAGATGAGGCCTCTCCCCGTGTCCACGTGGCAGCCAGGATTACCCAGCTTTCCAGCCCACCTTGGCCAAGAGTTTCTATTGGGGCACAGGACTCCCACAGTTCCCTGGCACCCTGTAGGCCACTGACCATGCTGCAATCTCCATACCACCTCTGCAGTCCCCAGCAAGCTCCGTACTCCTACATTCCAAGGCTCCAGGCCTGTTCGCTGGCTCTCAGTCCTGCTCTCCTTGTTTGGGAGACTGTGTTCACATGCTGGCATCCTCTCAGCTTTTCCTCTGGGTGTTTCGGTTGCCACTCAGGACCATCAAATCCAAGACTGATAGGCTCCACGGGCCATGAGACAGTACTGGATTGGAAAATCCAGAGAAATCTCACCTCCCCAATGGACCTCACAAGAGTGTGGGGCTGTGGGTATTGCTCAGTGGAGAGAACTTGACTGACATAAACAGATGTGTCTTGGAGTTGAGGAAAGATGTGCTTCCTTATATTTGTAAGGCTGTAGGGAGGTATCTCATTGTCCCAGACAGAATTTCACTCAATCTTGTTACTTCAGGGAATATGCCTCATTCTCACCCACATTAGGTGCTGTCTGGACTCGGTATCTTCAAACAGCGAACCCATAGGCTTGGTGGCTTGATGCTGGATACAGAAGTGTGTAGCCTAGAGGTTCAGGGAATGTTAGGAATATGTGGGGCTTCTGAAGACGAGGGTGCTGCCTAGTGTAACTGGAATCCCAACTGATGGCCCTTAGAAATGTATAGTTTATACTATATAAATACCCAGATTTTGTGCTTCTCTATAAATAGCAGAACTGTCTTTGAAGCTAGTTCTGTTTAAGGATAACAGTTATCGCTTTCATTTGTTTTTTTCTCTTTTAGAGCAAATAGGAGCTTTGGCAGACCAACACATTGTTCATGTGGCCTGTGGCGAGTCCCATAGTCTGGCCCTTAGTGACCAGGGCCAGCTGTTTTCATGGGGAGCGGGAAGTGATGGTCAGCTGGGACTCATGACTATGCAGGACTCGGTGGCAGTGCCCAGGTAAGAATAGCAAAGAAAGGAGTCGAATATCAATTATTATGAATACTTCTTCCTGTTGTTGTTTTGGTAGACTGCTGTTTCTCTTCTCTTCATTTTTTTTGCTGTTTTCTGTATGCCACAGCTGTGCTTTATGCTGCTATAGAAACTGTCACAAAATTATAATTATTTATAGATATATCTGTCTTAAGTTAAAATACATGAGCAGGTCATGAACTGTTATTTGTTCTGGTACTGTGTTTTTTAGCTGAGATCCTTACTCTTAATAAATAAGTAAAAAAAATCTTTTCACATCTTAGACTTAATAATTTTCAGCTTATGATCACAAGTTTTAATTACTGAATTAAGCCTGTTAAATTAGATGCAAGGGTCACTCTAATAACATACCAAATTAACTTAAAGATTACAAATTGCTAAGATGCCAATTATTGAGTCTTTAACACAAAAATATACATTGGTTTTGAGGTCCTTAATATTTACTAATTCTAAATCTTTGATTTGGCTAGGTATGTGTCTTAGTTACTTTCCGGTCAATAGGACACAATGTCCAACACTGACAGTTTAAAGGAGGAAAGGTGTATTTTAGCTCATGGTTCAAAGGTCAGTCCTGGCATGGACAGTTGACAGGGCAAAGGGCATGGCAGAAGGGCCGAGTAGCTGACTTAGCTATAGAAGAGCTCTTCACAGCATGCGTTACAGATGAGGCCCCTCCCCGTGTCCACATGGCAGCCAGGATTACTCAGCTTTCCAGCCCACCTTGGCCAAGAGTTTCTATTGGGGTACAGTTATAGAAGGAAGTGAGGAGTTAAAAGATGCTAGGGACAAGAATGTATGCCCTTCCAGGTCACACCTTCAGTGACTCACCTTCAGCCAGGCCCAGTCTCCTATCAGTGGTTTAGTCCACTGGTAACTGTAGCATTCCCATCAAAATCACTTGTGAGAAACCCTGCCTCTAAACACATGAGATTTCTAGGAAATGTTTTGAGATCTAAGCCATAACATTCTGCTCCTGGCCTCAAAAGACTCGTGTCCATCTCGTTAGGCAAAATGCATTTAGTTTTTCTGTAAGAGTCACTAACGTTTTAACAGTTTCAACATTCCTGAAGTTTCTGGCCTCTTCTGAGGCCTAAAGGAAATTCTTAGCTGTGAGCCCCATAAACATCAAAAAGACAGTTAAATACCTGCAGCACACAGTGGCACAGGGTAAACATTCCTAATCTAAAAGGGAGGATTAGGGGAAGAAAGGAATTGGACCAAAGTAAAACCAAACAGCAGGGCAAACTTTAACTTCTGCAGCTCCATGGCCAGCCCTTAGACACACTGTGGAGAGAGATCATCTCTGAAGGTCTTGGGCACCCTACATGGCCTCTCAGTCTGGTTCTCCGCACTGCCTGCATCTTTTTTTAGTAGATGTTTAATGTACTGGTGTTTTCAACTTGCTGAGGACCATGGGAAGTGCCATAACGTCTTCAACTTCACGTACTGCCTTCTCATGGACTCCTGGAAGGGACTATGACTCATTCACACATTTTTACTTGGCTTCCTAAACCTTATGAAATCCAAGAAGACTTCACAGTCCTTTAACTCTTATATTCTTAACAAAAACAAAACAAAACAAAACAAAAAGCATGTAGACAGTGGCTAGTATTTACCACCATCGCAAACAATAGCCAGATTCCCTTGGACAATGATTGCAGTAGCTTCTGTGTGCCTGGATAGCTGAAGGTGGGGAAATACCCTCCTAGGTAGCCCTTAATGAGCAGGGTACCCTGGGCTCACTTCTCAAAGTAAAGCCGTTAAAAAGAGTTTACTTTTTACACGCCAGGAGCCTGAAGTGGGCGGTGCTTGCCATTTCCTGAGTTGCCCTCAGATCTTCTTTCTATTGTTCTAATAAGGAGTATGTGCTTTCTTTCAGTGGTAATCTTTTTAGCACCCATGTGCCCTCCTGGGCCTCAGCTTTCTGCATGCTTCCTTTCTGGCCAAACTGAGAATCTTTTATGTGCATTTTCTCCTGATTCTCACTGTAAATCTGGCTAAGAGCAACCAGAAATATCCACGGCACATGTTGAACACTAGATTACCTTGAAATTTTTTCTGCAAGATTAGTTTGCCTCCTTTAAATTCAAGCTCATACAAAGTATTAGAATATGGGCAAAAGATAGACAAATTATTTGGCAGAATGAAATCTACATGGTCTCTATTCTGGTTTTCAGTATAGTCCTTATTACCATTTAAAATGTTGTAAGGTTGGCCTTTACTTTCCATATTGCTATCGGCTTTCTGGTTTTCTGAGTTTTGACCAGAATTGCTGGTCAAGCTGTGCTTAAATCATTCTAGGGCTTCTGTCTATTCCACATCTCCAAACCTCACCAAACTTCTTTCTAGACCAGTTCAAAAGACTTCTGATTCACATGGTCAGGTATAATCAGAGCCGCAACACCATTCCCAATACCACTTTTCTGTATTAATCACTTTGCTGGCACTGTACCAGAGGATCTAACACTTATACCTTCTTTGGAGAGATTTATTTTGACTTAGTTTCACAGGATTCAGTCCAGATCTGAATATCTGATTGGCTCCTAGCAGAAACTGGGTAATAGAGGGAGAGAAAAGCTGCTCATCTTGTGGTGCTCAGGAGGCACAGAGAGAGAGAGAGAGAGAGACAGAGAGACAGACAGACGGGGGGTGGGGAGTGAGGGAGGGAGAAGCTGGGTATAAGAATATACCCAGTTACTGCCCTAGTTACTTTTTTGTCATTGTGACTCAATACCTGACATCCCCAACTTTAGGGAGGAAAGATTTATTTTAGCTTACAATTTCATAAAGTCACAGGCCATTCACAGGTGTGGGTGGCTGGAAAATGGTAGAATCATATGGTGGGGCCTCAGCTCGAGCCAGAGTCAGAGCCAGTGCTCCAGGAGACAGAGATCCTTATAGCAGCGTGGCAGAACTAAGACTAGTCTGGGAGGAATGGAAAAACCAGCACAAGCCCCTCTAGGTTAAGCCTTTAGCATCTGCCCATTTCATCCAGGCCCCATCTCCCAACACTACACAGAATCCATAGGTACATGAGGCTTTTGGGGGAACTCCAGATCCAAACCATGACAATGCCCTTCCAGGTTGTACCCTCAATGGCCCACCTCCTCTGACCAAATTTCATCCCCTAACATATTCAGCTATGGACTGAGTCATTAGGACTAATGAGTATAGCACTCCCATAATCTACCTACCTTCCAAAAGTTCCACCTCTGAACACGTAAGACTTTTTCAGTTCTGCTTTAGATCTAAACTATAAGACCTCTCCAAAAGTGGGTGTTACGAGGCTGAAGGTTCTTTAATTTTGCCTTGGCCTTTATGGTTGCCAGCCCCTACCCTGGAGACTTCTAGGTATTGTTAGCCATTAATCAATTCATTTACTTATAAAAAGACATTTTTCACTTCAGAGGTTCCAAGGATTTTAGGAGTTTACACGACAGTGTCACATGCTGAATTAAAGATGATACAGTAGGAAGTAATGGATCTAAGTGGAGAAGTACTTTTGTTATGTTTTGATTTTGGAATCTAACCCAAGCAAGGGAAGTTCTTAGCCGCTGAGCTACATCTCCAGCTGTGTTTTTTGTTTAAAATTTTATCATGTAAGATTATGCATTTGGGTTTGAAAAGTTTTTAAGCAGTATGTTGCTGTTTATTTCAAATGTTGTTGTTAACTGGGACTATTTCTGATAATTATATTTGCATGTGAATTCCCAATTCAAAAATCCTTTTCTGTTTTAGGTTAATACAGAAGCTGAACCAGCAGACCATATTGCAAGTTTCCTGTGGCAACTGGCATTGCTTGGCTCTTGCAGCTGGTAAAGTAACATTAAATATGTGTGAATGTTAATTTTGACAACATTTCTTGACTGCGATTTTGGATTATCTCACTTGAAACCTGTTAATGTCTAGGGTCTGTGGATTGTTGTTGGACAGAGACTATTTCTTCAGGGTGTGAGTGAGGAAGTAAGTGATGTCATTGTGGCTCCTGCTGTCACAGGCATAACTAGGAGCATGACTAGAAAACGCCATGCCATGTTTTCTTGGGCATATAGAAATTTGGGGACTTTTGTTTATTTTATTTTATTTTATTTTATTTTATTTTATTTTATTTTTTTGCAGCCCATTCTTAAGCTCCACTCTACTATTAAGCTTCTAGATAAATGTAGAAGCAGGAGTTATAGAAATGTAAGCCAACAAATCATACTGTGCTTTATTAGAATTAATTTTCTCAGTCATTGACAGTGTAGTCCAGATGGTTCATAGCTGGACCTCCTGAAGTCCTGGGTCTCCTGTTCTTAGGGTGGTCATGATCTAAGTTCAGTTTGCCTCGTAGACCTAAGCCTCGTAATGGCATGTTCAGATTCACACCCTTAAATATTTTCTTTGCAGAAGCATCCATTGGATATAAATGGAAGCAAGACTCCATTTATCTTGTTGTGGCTATGTCCCATGAGAATTTGGTTTGGGCATCTTACACTGTGTAGTGTCTGCTCCCTTGTTCTAGGGTGGAGGTGGTGTACACAGGGGCAACTACTAAATGATCCTAGCAATTAGATTATTTTTATGAAGTAAGGTGAATCTTTTATTTTTTGTAATATTAATATGTTGTCCTGTTTTTTTTTTTTTTTTCCTCAGATGGCCAGTTCTTTACTTGGGGGAGGAATAGCCATGGGCAGCTGGGCCTGGGGAAGGAGCTCCCTTCCCAGGCCATCCCGCAGCGGGTGAGGTCCCTGGAAGGGATCCCCCTGGCACAGGTGGCTGCAGGGGGTGCACACAGCTTTGCCCTGTCACTCTCTGGAGCTGTTTTTGGCTGGGGGAGGAATAATGCAGGACAGCTGGGGCTCAGTGATGAGAAAGGTAGGTAATCTCTATATATCTACCTCTGCGGTTCAAAAGAACCTTCAGTTGTTGATTGCATGCCCTATGCTGGGTGTAACAGGAACAGCAGTGAGCCAGGCAGAGGAACCTATGGTTAATGAAGACTTTTCTTGTAGATAGAGACAAACTGACTTGCACATGTCATGTCAGAGGGCCTGGGAGGAAGCTTCTTGTTTCACGGAGATGACTGTGGAGATCTCTTTGTTGAGAAATTTTTTGAACATAGCCTTGTCAGGTAGAGAGTTGGACACGTAGATACCTGGGTTAAGAATGTCCCAGCCAAGGGGAACATGACCTGCCAAAGCTTTGGTGTGATCACATGTGAGGTATAAAGGGAAGAAGGCATGGAGGAGCTAAGGTGGGAGTCATGAGAGGTGGTGCAAACCCTCATTCAATGCAGTGAGGATTTTGGCTTTCTTTCTTTGTGTTGAGGGTTAGACCTTGGGCCTTGTGTACCCTGGGAAAGGCCCTGAGCTGTGCCCTAAACCCGATAGTAAGAGTTTGAGGAGGTGAATGATCCAGTTTGACTATTTCTGTGATGGATCAGGGATTGGGGGAGAAAGCAGTTTAGAAGCAGTGAGGGTAAAGGTAGATTTATGTAGCATTGTTTAAAGGTGAGACGAGTTGGTTTTGCTCATTGTTGGATGTATGGTTTGAAAAAGGAAAAAATTTGAAGCATGAAGGTACTGTTCAGGGGCAGGAGGTAGAGATGGAGTGAATTGGAAGTTTTTATAGTTAGAGTGTGGGGAAGGCAAGAGTTAGTTTCAGAGTTATTAACATTGAAGTCTGTTGGACATGCAGGTAGCGATACAGTGGGTAGCTAGATGTGCGTGTGAGGAAGCTGGGGGACTGAGGATTCCTGCCGAGATGGTTGTAGGCATTTCATCTCAAAGACCAGTGAACTAACATTCTCATGCTGTGCTTCCTTGTTGTAGACCGAGAGTGTCCATGCCACGTGAAACTCTTAAGAACACAAAAAGTTGTCTATATTAGTTGTGGTGAGGAGCACACAGCAGTCCTCACAAAGGTAAGGAGCTATAAGGACTCTGCTTTGGGGCAGGGGTGATGGTCATAACAGTCTCATAGTGAGTGTGGTGTGTAGTTACAGTAGTGTGGCTTGAACTGGAGCTCTCCCTTTAGGCTGGGTTTGATCATTTTCCAAAGAAATAGAAGAAGACTGCTTTCTAGTGCTTGTGTTTTCCTCTTTGGTAATCTCATAGATTCTCTCAAGTACTGTTCAAAATAGTTTAAAATAAATAACTTTTATAAGTATCTACAACATACCCCATGCCCTTTTAACATAAGGCACTTATATATAAAAGATAAAAATAGCAGTTCCATTGTTTAAAAAAAAATTACCAACTTGTTTTGCTTCTAAATAGTTACATTTAGAAAGAATGAAGATGTATTTTCATACTGAGCAAATACTATTATATTTGCTTTAATAAAATGCCTTAGTATTTGTTTAAATACAGCTTACATGTGAATGATCTCACAAAATTATCTCATTTCATTATGTTTTCTCCCTTTTTAATTTTTGTCTCCTAAAACATCATTGCACATGGAAGAGTTTTTAGAATTTGCAGACGGCGCACATCCCCTTGGACAGTGCTATCTGTGTTCTGTAACCATGCTCTTCTTACTCTTTTTATACGAAATGAGGATTGTCAGAGTGCGTTTCGCCAAGTTTCAGCAACTGTGGTGGGAATTTTGTGGACAGGAGTTAGAGGTGTGTGTCCTCAGACTCTGAAGTACAGTGAGTCACCTGGGTTTGTTCCCTGTTAGAGTGGGGGTGTGTTCACCTTCGGCGCTGGTTCCTGTGGGCAGCTTGGGCATGATTCCATGAATGATGAGGTCAATCCGAGACGAGTCCTCGAGCTGATGGGCAGTGAAGTGACGCAGATTGCTTGTGGCAGGTGCGTGCTCTATGGCCTCCTGACCCTGCCAGGACCAGCAGCAGGTCTGATCTCTGGATGATTGAACATGAGGGTATCCAACCAGTATTGTTTTAAGTAGCCTTGCTTCATGTGTGCCTGTAGTGATGTCTGGAGAAAATCGGATCCTCATAGGATGTGGCAGGGAAGAATTAGGTAAGCATAGCAACAGGGGGAACATGAGGCTTCTTTTGAGATACACAGTAGCAGGACATTGGCAGGAAATGAAGAAAGGGAAATGAGTTAACCCTATCGAACTTGTTAGAAATAGTGCCCAAGTCCTGCCCTGCATCTCCCCTTCCATCCCAAAGACCCCATGCAGCAGGACTTCTAGCTCTTCCCACAAGCTGCCTTCTCTTCCCGGGACTGAGCGTGTTTGAGGATAGCATCAGGGAGAGCAGCGTGGCAGTCTCCTGCCCTCAGCTGGGGAGGGTCCTGCATCAACATGGGGGAGGCTTCCTGGTCACCTGGGAAATGGCTGTGTGCAAGGGAAGTTACAAGTCGGTTTGAGTACACTGCCATGTTAGTGGGAACTGTTCACGAGCTCATTTGTTTCTTCATAGACAGCATACCCTAGCCTTTGTGCCTTCTTCTGGACTCATCTATGCATTTGGCTGTGGAGCCAGAGGCCAGCTGGGCACTGGACACATGTGTAATGTGAAGTGCCCATCCCCTGTGAAGGGCCACTGGGCTGCCCACAGTGATCAGCTGTCAGCCCGGGCTGGTAAGAGGGATTGCCACTGCTGTTCAATTGTATTTTAAATGATTCTCAAAATTTGTCTGTTACTTATCTTGGAGTCTTTGGGAGGGGATTAATATGAGGTTTTTAAAAAATAATTAACTAGTATTTGAGTATTTATAATACCTGAAGCTTTGTGGTTGAAACCCTAGAGAATATGTAAAGCTAAAAATGTTAGTGCCAGGGACAGTTGGTAGTAGTGCATAAAATTTTTAGTGATAGCTGACATTTATTGAATGCTCAGCTAAATTATGTTGCTACACTCAGCATTCAAAGTAACCTAATTAGTAGTGGTTATTATCCCCACATGGAATCTGAAGGAACATGCTCTTCACATTAGCCTTGCTCATGACCCATCACAGAGACTCTGGAGGCAGAATTTGAAACCAGGACTGCCTCATTCAAAACCCATGTTTGTAGTGCATATACTGTGTTATCTCCACTTTGCTGTTGTTGTTTTGGTCATAATAAGATGTGACTCACTAGGTAGCTGAGGGTGGCCTCAAACTCACAGCAGTCCTCCAGTCTCAGCCCCCAGGTACCAGGATTACAGGCAAGTGCTACCATGCCTGGCTAAGATGTGATTTGTTCTAATGTCATTTTTTTCTTTAGAACATTAGATAGCAGAGTAAGAAATCAAAATAAGGCAATGATTTATCTTGAGTAGCTCCCTCATCTCAAAATAATATATTCAGAACTGGGAGTCATTGGAGAGAAATGCAATTTAATAATTCAGTTTGATTTTGAAGTCTATAAATTGACACACGGCTTGATCAGAATTTTTTATAAAATAACAGTAATCACAAGTTCCTTAATTAGGTGATTCTTTTCATTTTTGTAAATAGAACGTAACACAGTTTGTCACAGCTTACCATACATTTAATATTTATGAAACCAATATATGAGCATCTAAAGTACAGTAGAACTAAAATATGAAATAAACAAGATTGCTTTGGTGATGCTTCCAAGAGCAAATGCACAGCCTGGTGACTCCCTATTGTTTGGAAATGTCGTTTTCTCCAAGACATTCTACTCACACTTGGAATATAAGGATATAAGAAATATATCAAGTTAAGAAATAGGCATATTTTCAGGTTAATGTGAAACCACAGATTTTTGAAGTAGTATTATTCACTGACTTATGTTGTCACATATGTCCTTGGATGTGGATAATTTCCTTTGTGTTCTGTAGATGTGCCTTTAGGACCTGCCACAGTGGTGTAGGAGCCTGAGGAAGGCTTTATGGAGAATTGTAGTTGGGGAAGTGTGGGCTCTGACAGGAGTGGTGGGAGTTGCTGGCTGAGTGGAGGGCTGCGGGGTGGGCAGAGGAGTCCTCATTCTACAGGCACCCCCCTCCCCCCCCATGCCCAAGGTGTTTGTGGAGAATATGCTGTGCCCTGGACATTGACGAGCAGAGTCTGGGAGATGGGAGCTAGCAAGCATTAGCGAGAAAGAAAGCTGGTGGCTATGTTGGTGGCAGCAGGAAGTAGAGGTCCTGGTGCTGCAGCTTTGTCTTGACTCGGAGAAGCAGGTCTCTGCAGGGACAGCTGTAGGTTATTTGTCATGCATGGCTTACCATTTATAGTTGTGCCGTTTTATATTTTGGTCAGTGGCCTGGTTTGCAGGGGAATAGAAACAAGGTCAAGATTAGTTGGCAGTGCGGGAGGGGCAGAGTTGGGGGGATGAAACCACCTTATACATTCAACTTTTAAGTGAAGTAGAATCAGAGCTGATAGTGATACAGGAGAGCAGTTTTCTCACTTCTCTAACATAATTAAAGTGAATAAAAATCCACCCAGAGGCATGTTGTAGAGTGTCAGAAAAGGGAATCAAAGAGAAACTTCAGTTATTAAAAAATGTGGAATTTTTTTTGACAGATCGCTTTAAGTATCATATTGTTAAGCAGATCTTCTCCGGAGGGGACCAGACTTTTGTACTTTGCTCCAAATATGAGGTAAATTCTTTTCTTGACTATTACTTTGGGGGTGAAGTCCTGGAGAACACGTATTTGTTTTAATTAATAATTATGTGAAAGCACTATTACTTTGTTTCTAGCAATTTTATCCTACCAAAACAAGCAAACTAACCCTTGCGGAAGTTACCTCACTTTGGCTCCTTGAATTAGCGATAGTGTTCATGTTGTTAAAATCATAATGTCCTAATTTATAATTAAAATTATTTATATCCTCATTTGTTCTAAAAAGCAGTTTAAAGAGGCTTGGAGAGCCTGAGCTTTGACATTACTGAACTTTCTTTTTCTTTCCTTGACTGTTAAGGAGTAAGACGTTCTAGGTGTCTTTGCTTGGTAGGATTATGATGTATGTAACGCAGAGATATCACAGCCTTCAGTTATCTCCTGTTCTTCGTAATCTACTCTTGACACCATGCTCGTGCTGCTCGTGTGGCTGTAGTGAATGTCAGTCTCAGGGAGACCCAGGCCCTTAGGGAATTGTTCCTCCCTGCTTCCTCTTAGAGGCTTCAATTTAAACAGCTTTCCCTGTCCTGTGCGTCCTATCTGTCTTTGTCTTAACTCGCTTTCCCTACTTTTGTTTTACTGGCACCCGGGGAGGACAGACAGCGAGGGCCCTCAGCAGGGACAGAGAATCAGCACTGGCTGGGAAGATGAGCAGTTAAGGCAACAAAGGGCTCTTCGGGCACCGGAAACTCGTCCTGCTGGTCTAATCAGTAGTTCACATGAAGTCCAGGTCGCAGTGTATATCGCTGAAACTGGCAGGGAGTGGTTTTTCCGTGCAGGAGCCTGAGCGGAACTGCTAACGGCTGTCACCTGGGGCCATGTGGACTTGGGACATTGGCTTCTTTTAGATTGAGCTACATAGCTTCACAGAGAAACTCTGAGGAAAGCTGAGGTTTCTTTATTTCTTTAAGATGCTCCTAAAGCAAAATATGAAAGCACAGAATGTCTGCAGAACAATTTTTCTGTCCACAAGCAGTAGAGTTTGTTTCACATATTCATTTTTCTAAGAAGCCAACTTGACTAATATCCAACTTTCATTTACCTGTGAAATTCAACATCAAACTTTCTTTTCTCTCTTTATTTCCTTCTTTCTTTCTTTTGAGATAAGATCTTTCTCTGTAGCCCAGGCTTGCCTCAAACTTGAGGTGATCGTTTTGCTTCGGCCTCCCAAGTGTTGCCTACAGGGGTGGGTCACCATGAGCAACCATTTCTTTTATAAATAAAGAAACTGATTTATATAGTTGAAGTTTAAATTTAACACTGTTGGGTGTGGAAGTTGTTGGTGAAGTACCAGAAGGTACCATGAGAAAAACAGTGCAAGTTAAAGTTTAAGCAACTGGTAAGAAAGTGTGTGTATATACACTGGTGTGTCATTTACTTCAGTATTATATATTGCAAATGCACACAAATGAAAATAGTAACGTTTGGAGGAAAAAAGCAAGCATTGAAGATAACAAAAAGAAATGTTACTTAAAAGGTGCTATATTTTTTCAAACTAATAACTTATATACTTTTACTTAGCCACAGATATTTGTTTAGATTCAGAGATGGATGACATAGTGTGTTTTATCACCTGAAGACCAAGAGAAGCATCTGTACCTTGACTCATTTGTTAATGTTGGTCTTGAGTTAGAGGAGGAGAAGAGTTAACAGCTGAGTGCAGTGTCATGTTTATATAAGATTGTTCTATCAGTTGATGGGTGACTGGTTTAATATCACTTTATTTGTTTTTATTAGTAACAAGTGTGGAAAGTAAGAATACCATTGCCCTTTTCTTAGCTGTAGATCAGAACAGAGTTTAGGGGAAATTAAATTGAAAAGAGGCAATTTTAGAAAAATCCAAGTAGTTACATTGTTTTTTAAAATCTCCCTGAAGAAAGGGTATATAGTGCTGGGTAGTGTTGAGAATTTTAAAGGCCACTGTTGATGTCTTTTTTTTTTTTTGCCACTCCTCTTAGTGCATTATACATGGAACAAGAAATTAAGCATTACAATACATATTTATAAATTATTTGCAAGATAAATTAATAGGAGTTCCATAGGGAAAAAAATGGAAGTTGCAGCTGGCTTTTAAATAATACATGTCTGTTGAAGTTTGGAAAACAGCTGTAGCAAGTAACTAATACCGTAGAAGCCTTAATATTCTGATGTTACAGAGCACAGGGGGAGAAATCTGGAACAGGTGCGTGTTTTCTGGGAGATGGATTCTGAGGTTTGGAGCTGTGGACGTCCTGTAGGAGAGCATCTTGTTGGAGGTGGAGGAGGCCAGGCTGGACAGAGGGAGCAGCTGGGCTTTGAGCCACAGATCCCCTGGCCCTGCCTGCGGTGAGGTGAAGAAGGAGCTAGGCTTCACCCTGTATCTCTCTTTGCCCCTGAGTGTGGCAAGGGTGGAGCAGTGGTCAGGGCATGTCCTGGAGAGTGTCACACCGCAAGCTGTCCCTGTCCTGTCTGCAGTTTGGCCTCACAAGTGCTTCTGTTCTGAAGAGGACAGTCTGGCAGCAGCCTGGCATTTGGTTGTGAATCAGATGCGAGGTGCAGAGCATCTGAGGGAGAAGGAAGATATCTGTGCTGCATGGTGTTGCTTCTTTCTCTTTCCCAGTCTCACTAGATAGGTCAGGTTTTCCTGGGACTTACTCTGTAGCCGAGACAGGCCTCCCTAATTTCTCTTTTGTTGCTATTATATTTAATTCTCCAGAATTCTTCTCCTGCTGTTGATTTTCGGACTGTGAACCAAGCACATTATACCACCTTGATTAATGATGAGACCATAGCAGTGTGGAGACAAAAACTCTCAGAACACAACAATGCTAATGCAATCAAGTAGGTAGTTGCTGGTCTTTATTTTTTCTAAAGTATATTGGGATTTTCTAGCTTAGTGCTTTTTCCTGCTTTCGTGTTGAGTTTGCAAATCGAGTTTTACATTCAAGGAATCATTTTTTGCACACCTGTTTCAAGCTTATTTCCATCAGCTTGTGACTTGCCCCGTTTGTCACAGGGCGGTGCTCCTTACTACAGTACTTGTTCCTCATGTTCATCTCCCAAAGCTTTCGAAATAAGACTGTTGTTGTCCCAATCTGGAACCTCCTAGCCTTTTTCCATTCAGAATGACTAGTAGAGATGGTAATTTGGAGTTACATTGGAAAAAATGTAATAAAACATATTGAGGCCTTTTATTGGGTTTATTTCATTCTTTTTCTTTTTTTCCCCATTTTATTGATTTGTATACGTGCAAAATTTAAGGTTTACAGTAGAGTTGAGCACATACATATCTTGTCAAGGTGACAAGGGCTTTCCCACTCTCTTTTTATCCCTCCCCCTCCCCTCCCTCCCTCCTTCCCCACCCTACCCCTCTTCTTCACTTTGTTTTTCATTTTAAGTTCCATAAGAGTTGTGATCTGGGACTCTCATATCAGAGAGACCATTCGATGTTTCACCTTCCACTTCTGACTCACTTCACTAAGCATGATGTTCTCAAGTTTCTTCCATTTGCCTGCAAAAGCCTCCACGCTGTTGGACTTTATAGATGCACAGTATTCCATTGTGTATGAATACCACTGTTTGTGTATCCATTGGTCTGTTGATGGGTATTTTGGTGACTTCCATATTTTAGCTATTGTTAGTTGTGCTGCTATGAACATGGGTAACATGGGTTTATTTCATTCTTAAAGGTGAATTTTTCTGCACACATTGTAATACATTTTCATTGTCTTTCCTTGGCATTTTCTTTCTTTCTTTCTTTCTTTCTTTCTTTCTTTCTTTCTTTCCTTTCTTTTTTTTTTTTTTTTGCCTGCACAGTCTAATTGTTGGAATGAGTGATTCAGGCTCTGTGCATTAAGGTTGGTGGTTCTGAGTGATGTGTGTGGTAGATCTCGCTCTGTGATCTGGATTGTCCTGGGGCAGAAGAGCAGGATGTGGAACTGAGTGCCCTTTGGCCAGGAGCAGCTCAGCTGTGTGCCACCCTCAGAGTCCTCTTACCCTGGGGGCTTTGCATGGGCCAGTCTGGGAGAGAAGAGCATCAGGCTTGTTACCATGGCAGAGCTGTGGACACTGCAGTTCACCTGTACTTCTCTTTCCTTCTTTATAAAATGAAAGGATAAATGAAATTTTCTCTTCAAATCTTTCATGACCCAAATTAATCTTTGGTTAACAGAAGTTCCTATAGCCTCTTCCTCAGCCATTATTTTGTTTTATTCTGTCCCTTCTTTTTGTACTAAGTCAGCGTCCAAGGTTTCTGATGGGCAAGTTCCTCAGAAACTAGCTGTTGTCCCAGTGCCTGTGTAACCTAGGGAACAGAAATAGGCAGTTCACTACTTTTTAGTTTCTTTTTTGGATGTGCAGCAAAATAGAAGGAAGTGGTTGGTTCATTATTAATTTGCAAAGATAATTTTTCACTTTATTGCTTTATTTTGTCGTTTTTTTTGGAGGAGAGGTAGGGAGTGTTTTAGATGGTTAGCAGTAGAATGTTCTAGAGTGTACTACTGAGAAGCCTCTTTCAAGAGCTTTGATCTCTTTATGTTTTCTCTTTTCTCTCTGTTTTTATTAACTTAAGGAAAACTTAAGATGTTGTCTATCTTGAGATGTAACACACTGTTTCTCTAAAGCAAATGCTAATTTTCTGAGACTTCATGTGGGCTACTAGTGGAATCTTTTTGATGAAGTGGTTGAAAAATAGATGAGTAATTTATTATTGATGTTTAAATGGCCATTTATTTGTAATTACTAATAGTACTCTCTCTCTTTTCCCCTCTTCTCTCTTTGAGTAGTGGTGTTATTCAGATACTATCCTCTGCAGCCTGTTGGAATGGAAGTTTTCTTGAAAAAAAGTAAGTAACTTGCAGTCCTAGAAACTGCTCATGTGGTATAAATACTAACTTGCCAATCTCAATCACTTTCTTGTCATTAAGACACAATATCCAACACCCACAACTTAAAGAAGGAGAGGTTTATCTTAGCTCAGAGCTTCAGAAAGTCTCAGTCCATGCATGGTTGTCAGGCAGCGGTGGAAGGGTCAGGCATAGAGGAAGATAGCTCATGGTGTGGTGGAAAGGAAGCACAGAGAGTGAGGGGGAGCTGGGGACAAGAATATATGTCCTTCCATGTATGCCCCAGCGACCCTTCCCTTAAGCCAGATCTGCCTCCCAACAGTAGATGAAATCATTATTGGATTAATTTACTTGGCCCAGCCAACCCCCACAATTCATATGAGGCTTTTGGGAGACATTCATCTTAAAAATACACCCAGAAATGGTGCTTTCCCAACTCTCTAGATACCTTTATCCAATCAAGTTATCTCCTAAAGTTAACTGTCATGTAAAGTGAAATAAATATAACAACTTAGTGTAACAAAACATTCTACCCATAGGAGAAAGAAGCATGTTAGAAGAAGCTTTTTACCACATTTCTTGTCAGCTGGAGCAGTCTCTTTCAACCCTCCGGTGAAGATTAGGGTAATAATGCAGCAACAGATAAGAACAGATGACAGTGCATTGCAGTGAGATAACCAGTATACAGAGATATTAAGATAGTCTGTCTAGTCTGTCTGGCAGTCTGTTCCCCAAGATTTAGCATGCCATGTTAGATTGTCAGCTTTTGGAATGAGTAAAGCAGGGCTGTATCTCTCAGAGGTCTTCTGAGGAATGGTTTCCTCACAGATGGTCAGTGTCTTAGTCACTTTTTCAGTGCTGTAACTCAGTACCCAACATCTACAACTTTAGGGGGGAAAGGTTTATTTTAGTTCATAGTTTCAGAAGGTCTCAGTTCATTTATGGGTGGCTAGCTATGGTAGAACCACATGATGGGGCTGGAGCTGGAGACAGAGAGCCTTATGGCATGGCAGAGCCAAGTCTGGGAGGATGGGAGAACCAGCACACACCTCTCCAGGTCAGGTCCCAAGAATCTGCTCCTTGCAACCAGGCCCCACCTCCCAGAAGTATACAGTATCTATCCATGGTTCATGAAGCTTTTGGGGGACACTTCAGGTCCAAACCATAGCAGTCAGCTTGCGTGGGGTTTTTGGATCAGAGACATACTCCCAGTTGCAAGAACCTGGATTCACCCTGCTGTGATGATCCAGGGAGCCACCTTGGCAACCTTAACTTCAGTGGGGTAGACAGAGGACAGTAAAAGGACCTCCACAAAGGAGTTGTAGGGGCTGAACATTTCACTTTTCCTTGTGTCTCTCAGTTTAAATAGGTTTGTGACTGTGGTTAAGCTCACGAGTAGTTTATCCGTAATCCAATGACTGACGGAAGATAGGGTTGAGCCAAGAGCTTGTATTTGTTGCCTGAAGATTGAGTTGCCTACTTCCTTGAATTCCCTCCCTTCACCCCAGTACCCTTGACAATAGGGAGAGGATGCTCATAAAGAATTTCAAAAGGAGAGAACTCCATTGCTTTGGTTGGATTAGATCTAACCTTCAACAAGGGTGTTGGTAACAGCTGGTCCCAGTGTAAGTGCATTTCCTGGCACAGTTTACTCAGTTGTGTCTTTAGAATGTTAGAATCGGATTCACTCAGTCCATTTTCTCTGAACTCTTGAGCCAGTAGGCTATGTGCGCTTCCAGGTAGTTCTTGGTCCTTTGGTTCTCATCTGCACCCCTTCCACTGTGAATGCAAGTCCATTGTCAGCTCTGGTAATTTCTCTCAACAGGAGTCAGGCCACCTCTTTTGCCTCCCCCCCCCCCCCCCGTTTTATTGTATATTGTATATTGATATTGTATATTGATATATGTATACGTGCAAAATTTAAGGTTTACAATGGAGTTGAGCCTTTTATGCACATACGTATCTTGTCAAGGTGAAGAGGGCTTTCCTACTCTCCTTTTGTCCCTCCCCTTACCCTCCCCCCCTCCCTCCTCTTGTGCCTTTTTGTTGTGGCTGAGGAAGGCCTCTTCCCAGCTGAAGAACAAAGACCAGCAGATGTTTATAGCCCCAGACACAGAGAAGCTCAGTGAAGTCCACAATTAAGTTTTCAAATGAGGGTTTTCTTACACTTTGTACCTCGAGGTGTATACTGGCTCCGGTGGGGGTTGTTCTTGGTATACACCACATTGTACTCATACTGTTCTGGCTATGCTGGAGTGTCTGGCAGTGAAAAAGTGTCAGCCCAATTCAGATTTCAGTTGGTCCATGTGGCTGGTGACCCAGTATATTTTATCTTTTGAGACATTGTAGCCATTCATTCAGTTCTTCTGGTATTTATTTTGTCTCCCCCTCAAACACCACTTTTTCTCCGTGCTTAAAACCAAGGCAGTTGGGCTCCCAGCATCCATTGCCTGTGGTGGTTTCACTCCTTGGACCTAAGCTGGCTGGTTCTTTTGCTGCTGTCCATGGTGCTTCTCATGTTGTGTGTTTTCTCTGCAGTTTGGTAGGTTTAGCAGCAGGTGACTTTTTATTGTTGTTGCCTGTCTTGCACCCTTCAGATGTGCTTTGCTCCATCAGACTGGGAGTGGATCTTGTCATGTTTGGGTCTCCTTGTAATCTTTGTCTCTTGGAGCTGTTGCTGCTGGCATTTTACCACTGCCAAATTCCATCAGTGGTGATTCTTTTTCGTTGGCTGCATCCTCTTGTGCTCTGGGCTGTGGTCAGCTTTTCTGGAGCCTGCAGTCAGTTAGGCCTGGGGGTGGCTGCTTAAATGCTGCCTGTTGCTGAGTTTCTATACAATTTATTGGCCTGGAATCAAGGTTGTTAGTACTGTAGTTGAGCATATTTTTCTCTGTTAGAACTTCATCTGTCCTCCAAGATTTGTGGGCAGGTGGGCGTTTTTGATGTTTAAATTATCACATGCCTCCCTTGGTTCAGTTTACAGCCGGAGGATACCTTTTGCCTCTGCATGTAGGGCAGTTAAGATATATATCCAATATTCTCTGCAGTCATCTGGTGCTTTCTTTTTTCTCCTAAAGAGTCCCAGACTATGTGAAATGATTTCCCAAGGTGACACCACGCAGAGAAGTTGGTTGGCCACTGGCTGTCACATACTCATGGTCGGCCATCCCTCAATTCCACCCTCTATGAGTGTTGGGGCAATTACCAGATTGTTGGATCCTGTTGGTGGTGTCAGATGTCATATCTGAGCCCAAGGTCAGATTCTGCCCAGCTATGCCAGTGTCAGGCCTGACGTTCAAGGATGAGAGTTTGCATCCAGTCAGTGTTGTAAGTCTCTTTGGTTTTCCCAGGCTGTAGTAGCATCACCCTTTAGGTGTTCCTGTCTGTACTTAACAGCCATGTTTTAGAGGCACATACAGTATCTAAGAGTGTACAGGTTTTTTTTTTTTTCATATGTTATGTCTTTTCCCCTGGAGTTGATTAGCACCCCCCCCCCCCTTACTTCCATTCATGTGAAGGGCGGTGAAGACATATTTAGAGTCTATACATATACTGACATGGATGCTTGCTGCCAGTTGGAGGTCTCAGATCAGCACTGTGAGTTCTGCCTTTTGTATTGAAGTCCTGACTAGAAGGGCTTAGCTTCAGTGGTGGAGTGCTTAGTTACTGCAGAGTGTTCTGTGAGGCATTTTGCCTCTCTGGTGAAAGTGTGGCTATTAGTGAAGTATTTTGTATTGAAGTCCTTAAAGGGCTGATTTGTTAAGTCTGGTTAGCTGGAAAACACCTCATCCATGATTTCTATGTAGTCATGTTTTGGTATGCCCAGCTGTACATGTGAAAGAATAATACAGAGTTTAGAGTTTTTATTACCTCTAGATGAATGTGTGGGTTTTCACACAGCATGGCCTGGTACTTGACTGTCTGGGCATTAGTTAGCCAGTATCATCCCTTGTACTTATTAATGTTAATGTTGAATGCAGCACTCAGGCTGTTAGTTTTTGTCTCATAGTCAGTCTGTCTTTATTATTAAGAGGACTGTGGCTGCCAGGTCTCAAGGCAAGGGGGCAAGGCTTGAGAGACAGAATCCAGTTGTTTAGAGAGATATGCCCTGCACAAAGCCTGGACCCCAGCATTTGGATTAATACCTTGACCACAATGCTGGCACAGTCATGTACTTATAATAAAAAGGCTTAGTTATGTCTGGGAGCCCCAATACTGGGGCATGTGTGAAAAGTGTTTATCCCCCCTCCCCTGCCTTTTTTTAACCTATTCCCACAATACAGTCTCTCCTCCCGGTGTGGCTTCGTAAAGGGGTTTAACCAAAGTGGAGAAATTGGTAGAACCTAGGGATTCTGCAAAAAGCTGGTGACATTCGTGGATTCTTGAACCTGGCTTTGAGTCAAAGGGATTGGAATTGAGCAAACTGTTGGCTTACTTTTTGGGCTTAGCTGTTGCTGTCCTTGGGACAGATAAAAATGAAGGTATTTGAGTATCTTGGTAGCTTTGAGCCTTTTCTTCTCAAGATCTAGTAACGAGCCTCTCACAAGAGGGTGAGGAGTATCGAGCTTTCTTCCAGGCATTTTGCCCATCTTGGCTATGATAGACTGGCCCCTGGGTTTCCCTTTATGGCATCTGAAGGACTTTGTGTCTTTTGCCATAAGGCTGACTGTAGTTGGGATTTTCCTGGCGCCCTGTTTCAGGTTCACAGGGTAAAGACTATTGGTCCAGGAGTAGCTGCAGCTGAGGGAATCTCAGATATTTTCACGAGTGAAGTATCTCCTTGAGTGCAGGAAGCCTCCACCAGGGCCTTGGCTTCGGGAGCCTCCTTCCCCACTTTGGAGAGTGTGAGTACAGGTGCGGGCAGTAGCAGTGAGTACAGAGAAATCTGTACAGAGAATCGCCTCAGATTCTCCGGAGAAAATGAGCTTTTTGGGCTCTCATTGGCACTTAAATGGGCTGCCATTTGGACCATCCAGTTCTCTTCTAGGCAAGTCCTCAGCCAAGTTGGTTGTGAGGGGATAATGTCTTGCTAGCAGACAATGTAGGGAAATTGGTTGGAACACTTTGCTAATTATTTCCTTCTCTGTTGACCCCTCACAGGGTAAGCCTACCCTGAACAAGGATCTGGAGTTTTAGGCGAGTCATCTTAACATCACAGTCTCCTGAATATCCCTTTCCGAATTTTTTTTTTTAACCATACCATTCTAGGGGGGGTGAGTTTACTGTGGTGGCCACCCATTTCCTCCCTGAAGACAGTAACCACACTCAGGAAGGAATGGGTTAAGGAAAGGAGAATTTAGATAGGCTATTTTTCACTTTGTCTCCAGCCACTCTCCTCGCTTCTCTTGGCTTTGGCAGAACAGCGTAACCTCCAAAGGCAGTATTTCCCAAGAGGCCCTGCCCTAAGCAGGAGCATGACCACCAGGACTTCACACTTGCTTATTAGCTTTCCTACATCTCATGCACTCACCATTCACTTGCATTCAAATAACAGCTCCAGCCCTCTGCCCAGCACTGTAGAGTTATGGCTGCACCTTCTACAAGGTGACTCAAGAATTCTGGGAGGTAATTAAGTCCCCCTTCTGCATCTTGGGGGCAAGTTCACACAGTGAACCCATCTTGTTACCTTCCACCACAGTGATCCCGGCTTACCAGTCCGAGAGCAGTGCCCTCTTGGTGGATTCCTGCACCTCACTGGGTTCTTTGTACTCCTGGGGTCCTGGAAAGCTAGTATCTTCTAGATCATTTGGTCTGCTGGTGCCAGGTGAGGTCAGCTCTTCCAGTGTCTCAGGGTTTGTACTCTGGCGACAAGGAAGGTTAAAAAACACCATCTCCAGATCCTGGACATAAACCCACCAGAAATGTTGGAGGGTACCCAGCTCAAGAGGCGGGACATTGAGGCTTAAGCAGGAAGTGGCTTTATTAGTGCTGGCACTGGCTTAGTGGGTTAAAATCCCAAATCTGAGCCAGAGCAAAGAAGGGTTTCTCCTTTAGATATACTCTGCCCCCGTTGTCCCCCATATGGTATTATATAGTGTGATTGGGCAGTTTAAAGTTACTGGGCCATGGCTCTAAGTCTACAGGGTGGTACTAGGGCCATACATGTATGCTCTGATATTGATAAAGCCATGTTGCCTTTTTTTCCTTTGGTCCGGTAGGACAGGGCTGAGCCCCTACCACATTTGGTCTGTCAGAGCAGCAGTTCTTAGCCAGAGCGACCCCCACAGGGGACATTTGCAATGTTTGCCAATGTTCTTAGTTGCACTGGGGCCAGATGTAAACTTGCATCCAGTGAATAGAGGCCAAGGATTCTGCTAAACGTCTGCAGTTTTATCTGCCCAACAAAAAATTTTGTGACCCCAAAGTCCGTAGTAACGAGGTTAAGAAACCTTGTTCTAAAAGGTTGCTTTTATGTAGATGGGGAATGGCTTTTGGTCTGACTTATTGGTGGTTCTTCCTTGCCATCATGGATTCTCTGCTGTTGTAGGCAAAATGCTTTCTGTTGTATTTTTTTTTTTGGGGGGGGGGGGGACAATTTTGCTAAATTGCCCAGGCTAGGCTTGAACTGCTGTTGCAACCTCTCCAAGTGCTGGGATTACAGGTGTGTGTCACCACACCTGGCCTCTTTTATTTTTTTAAATTGATATTTGTGCTATTGCCAGCTTCTTTAGTACATACAGATGCATCATAGGAGACCAAGATGAAGACCAATTTTATAAACAAATACATATCTGTAAGTAAAGCATTTTAGTTTTTTTTCTAACAGTATGGCAGAAATTACCTCTGAGTGTATGATAAGTTACATCTGGAACATTAGAATTAATGGCTTAGGAACATTTACTGATAGAGAAAGGGTCTTACTCTATAGTTCATGCTGGTCTGGAACCCATGGCAGTCCTCTTGTGTCAGCCACTTGAGTGCTGGTATTACAAACGTGCCCCACTATGCCCATCTCATGTGGCATGGGGTGCTGGGGAATAAAAGGTAAGGCCTTGTGCTGGCTAGGCAAACAAGTCCTTTAACCACTATGACCCCAGCCTGGCGCATTTATTTTTACAACAGCAACGAAAGGCCCAACGAAGAAAGTTCAAATAGCTTCTCTTGATTTGATCATTTGAGTTCCAGTGTGTGTAATTATGAGTTTTAAATGTTTAACTTATTTTGTATAAATTTTGACGTTGCTGTCAGAGGGTATTGTGTTGAAACTGTTTGAATGTGTGGGTTTCTCATAAAAAGAAGCCTGTTTTGCAGATAGATCAAATTGATTGCTCTTTTGTAAATGGATGTGGTTTGTTCAAGATTGGGAATTTAAGAGATATTTTCTGAGTCTTCAAAAGGCTAAGAAGAATATTAAGATTGGGAAATGATTTAGTTGCTAGGAAGTTAAAAAACGGTCACTATGAAATTCATCCTTAGAATGTAATTATGTATTAGATATAAACTAAGATTACATTTGTTGTGATTTGTGTTTTAATACTTTGTCAAGGAAGGCTTTTGACAGAGAAGTTTTGCATGCTGTTTGTTGATGAATAGTCGCTTTGCCAAGGGGATGTTCTTTGCCCCGCGTGCAGATCTGCACATCACCTGGCATCAGTGCACCACGGCTTCAGTAAGGCCATGAAACAAGGAGAAAATTAGGGAGGTAACACTGTCAATTACAAATTTCAAGATAGCCCCACCCTGAAATCATAGTCTTTGTGCTTTGACTAAAGGAAACAAGATTAAAAGTTACGTTGTCACAAAGGATTCCTGTGAGGTTTATTTTTTTGGGACTTACCCTGAGTATCATGATTTTGTGGATTTTGTCCGTTAGGTCAAATTTAAGTCTGATCTGAATGAGCAAACTATTTTTATTTATTTGTTCATAATTTCAGAGTGTCTGTTTTGTCTATTCTTTTGTGTGTTATACTATTTTGTTTTTGTTTGTTTAGAATTGACGAGCACTTTAAAACCAGTCCTAGGACCCCTGGGATTGACCTGAACTCCACTAGGGTGCTCTTTGAGAAGCTGATGCACTCTCAGCACTCCATGATTCTAGAACAGGTATGATTTTTTGCATTGTCAAAGTACATTCGTAAAAATGAATTTTTTATTGAATAATTCAAGTTTTATGAGCAAACAAAAGTAAAAGACAAATATTATGTACAAATCTTAATTTTGTAATTTGACCCATCTTTTGCTTTTTTTTTTTTTTTTGGCTTAATCTTTCTAAGTAATTTTCCCTCCAGTACATCGTGTCTATATCAGTAGGAATCTGGGGAATTTTTTTTTTTCCCCACCACCCCAGACCTGTCCTGAGAGCCTCAGCCAGTGCCTAGTCGATAGAAGTCTTTCAGTTGGTACTGAAAGCCTGTCAGCTAGCTTCTGAGTATCAATATGTATAGATATACTAGCTGATCTCGGGGCCTTCCTGGAAGTATGTGAGTGGAGTGATACTAGCCAATCTCAGGTGTGTTTTAATTTCTCATCCCTCTTCTCTCTTGTGCAGATCTTAAATAGCTTTGAAAGTTGCCTGATTCCGCAGCTCTCAAGGTCACCTCCAGATGTTGAAGCAATGAGGATTTATCTGATCCTGCCTGAGTTTCCCCTGCTCCAGGACTCCAAGTACTACATCACGCTGACCATCCCCTTGGCCATGGCCATCTTGCGGCTGGACACAAACCCTAGCAAAGTGTTAGGTGAGTGTAGAGACTCATGGCCCGTGGTTTTCTGCTAATGTATTTGATGTGACCACCAACTTCCAGTGTACTGAGATCCAACAACCTGTTCATTGCCATTTAATTGTATTAACATTTAAACCTTCATTGTTGTTGTTAGTTTCTGGCAAGTGATGTTTGTAATTTGAGCAGATTGAACCACTATTTAGGTTATTTGAAATGATTCATGTCAGATTTATCTTGATTTTGAAATATCACAAAGTTAGATTATTCTACTCTATTTTCCTGTCCTCCACTTGTGTGTAGTGAACAGAGCCTTAGAAGTGTGTGTCCACCTATCTCTGGATCCGTTTCAGGGGCAGGAGTGAAACGCCTAGCTGGGGCAATCCTCAGTCTCCAGGAAAGGAGAGGCACGGAGCCACGTAGTTGGAACTTATCAAGTGTTTGCTTTTTTTTTTTATGTTTTTTTTTTTTTTTGGTGGGGGGACCGTTGAGTCCACACAGCTTTTTGCAACCTGTAGATACTACTGAGATAAGAACCTTCTGTTCTTCAGTGAACTGGAGAGTGTACCTAGAGGCATAGCACTTGAGATGTTATTAATCAAGTGCAGGAAGTCTGTCACCTGCCCTTTCATTTTCCTTCCTTAATAATTTTTTCAGACAATTCACTAACTCCCATGTTCCTAGTGGACTAGATACTACTTGAATATGGTGCTCTCCTGGTGTGCAGAGACTTGTTTTTGGCTTTCCTAAATTGCACAAGAGACAGAAACAGAGATAATAGTGGAAGCATTAGTTAAAAGTTAGTAAGCCTGTTGGGGCACATTTTATTCTAATAGTTGTAAGATAGAAATGTGACAGTCTCTGAAATATTGCTGACATTTAATCTTGGAATTTTAAAATTTAGTTTTCCAGGTCTGATAATACAAAGAGTAACAGAATTTCACACTAAATGTTTTTCTGATTTCTGTTTATTGAAATTCAAAAGAATACTTCAGAGAACACTCTAGGTAGCCATCCAGCAATTTAAGAGTTATCAATATTCTATCTTTTATATTTTTGTCATTCTCGTGCTCTTTTTTGATGGAATGTTTTCAGAAAGTTCAGATACCATATTACTGCATTATTTAAATATTTATGACCAGGGGCCGGAGGAATGGCTCAGTGGTTAAAAAGTACCCTAGTTCGATTCCCCAGCAGCACACAAGCTGGTTGTGGTGGCGCACGCCTGTAATCCCAGCACTTAGGAGGCTGAGACAGGAGGATTGCTGTGAGTCCAAGGCCAGCCTGGGCTCCGAAGTGAGTTCAGGACCAGCCTGCCGCAGAGTGAGACCCTGTCTCAAAAATAAATAAATAAATAAATAAATAAATAAATAAATAAATAAATATTTATGACCAAGCAGAAGCCAATGGTATAATCTTCTTTTCTGGTTATGAGAAAGCATTATTCATAGACAAATGAGAGTAGTTTCCAATTAGTTATGCCTTGTAGTGGAAAGGAACAGTTTATGTGTTGGTGTTGCCTCTCAGAGTTGTATGGGAAGGACCAGGCAGGTGAGCACTGCTGGGATAATTCAGTGGCTCCTCCTGTCTTTTGTGTGTATCCGGTCTGCTTGTAGCTCTGGAATAGAACTTTTTGATTGACCTTCAAAGTGAACTTGAAAAAATTCAGATCTAGTTTTACCAAAGGGAAAAAAAAAGCAGCACACAAAGAAACAAGCAGACTCCCAGGATTCTGCTATAGCTGCTGCTCTCTTCAGAAATGTCTTAATGGGTTCTTTTAAAAGATAGATTGAAGGCACTAATAGACAGCTAATAGCTGTCTTTTGGTCATGAAAGCAGGGCAGGGCAGGAGATGTAATACTTGGTGCTGCCAATGTGTTGAAATGTCTTTTCTTTGTTTAAGATAACTGGTGGTCTCAAGTGTGTCCTCAGTATTTCATGAAGCTGGTAAAGCTGTATAAAGGCACAGTCCTGTATCTGCTGAGGGAAAGAAAGACGTTCTTAATTCCTGTACTGTTTAACAGTTACATGACAGCAGCTCTCAAGCTCTTGGAGAAGTTATATAAGGTGAGCCAGGAGGAGTCTGGGGGGGGGGGGGGGGCTCTGAGATGTTCTCGAGAAGCCAGCGTCCCTTCTCGGTATTCAGTTATCCTTCTCTTACTTCTTATCAGGTAAACCTGAACGTGAAGCATGTGGAATATGACGCGTTTTACATTCCTGAGATCTCCAGTCTGGTGGACATTCAGGAAGACTACCTGATGTGGTTCTTGCGTCAAGCAGGGATGGTAAGGTTTCATGGGAGGCTTGGCTCAGAGCGTGATTGGGTACGAGCTGTAAAATCTGTCGTCTTTACTGCTGCTGTCATGCTTGGCCTTCCACCCCACTGGCTGTTGCATTCCTGAGACTTGGCAGTGCTTTGGGAATCATAAGTGAGTAGTCACCCAGAGTGGTATAAATTGTATTAGTCAGCACCATTATAGAAAACCACAGTGTCTGCGGCTAGGATGTAACCGAGTGGTAAAGAATGTGTGTGGTATATGCAAGGCTCTGGATTCAGTCACTAGCCCCACGTTGAAAAACAAAACCAAGCAAAGAGGAAAGTGTCTGATTTAGTCAGATTTATGGAAACAGAAAGCAGAACACTGATTGACATTGACAGATATAAATGGGAAATGTTATTTAGTGGGTATAAATTGTCAGTTTTGCAAGAGAAAATTTTCTGGGGATCGAGAACAATGTGTGTATACATAGCATTGCTGAAACTGTTTAGAATGATGGAGGTGATACGTTTTATGCTATCTATTTTGACCACATATTAAAATATCAATACATGTGAAAATAAGAATTTCCAGTGTTTTTTAAAACATGGAACACGTGGTAGCACAACCTGTTTCTGCAGAAGCACCAGCTGGTTGGAGGCCAGCGTGTTTCTCTGGATGGGGTTGGGTGGGCCACAGTCCCCAGTGCAGGCTGTTATGTGTCTGACCGTGAAGGAAGTGTTACTTGCTGGCAGTCGCCTCTGACAGGCCTCCCCTCCTGCTGCCCATATCAGCTGTGCAGTCCTGTGGTCCACCACTGATTTAGGACTACTGGTGGGAGAAGGCTGCGCATCCCCAGCCAAGGTTTCACCATGTCAGGTACATTGTTAAGGGTACTGCAGACTCCTGTCTGCCATTCTTGCTCAGTTTAATTGTAGAGTGATGTGGCATGATACACATGGCTTTAGAGTACCCCACCTGCGGTACATGTATGATTTTGAATTGTGTCAGAAAACAGAATGATAAGTTGGTATATTTAGTGAAGACGTGTGCAGCAGTGTGTCTGAAGTAAGTCCTTTGCCTGCTTGGTAGGTTCATCATGGTTCATTTCTGGTATCAGTCTGTTTTCCCTGGAGGTCAGTGGTGGTCTCCAGAAGCAAGACATTCAAATTGGTTTGTTTAGGCAACAAGATTGTGTTCTTTGTCAGGTAATAGGCAGTGTTAGATACAAAGTTGTATTTTTTTCTGTACAAAAGTTTTAACTTGGTGTAGTGTTTACCCTGAAGAAACATTATCTGATAAAAATCGAGGGTTCTTACTGGATTTGTATGGGAAACTTAACTTGACGCCAGTGATGAATTCTACTTTTACTGAATTTAGAAAGTATAAAAAGAGGGCTGGAGGAATAGCTCAACAGTAAAAGCAGTTGCCTAGCAAGGGCTAAGTCAAGCACTAAGTACCTGAGTTTGTTTTCCAAGCCACATATAAGCTGGGTGTGATGGCATATGCCTGTAATCCCAGCACACGAGATGCTGGGAGGCAGGAGGACTACTGTGAGTCCCAGGCCAGCCTGGGCTCCATGGTGAGTTCAGGATCAGCCCCTGGCTACAGAGTAAGACCCCTGTCTCCAAAAAAAGAAAAAAATAAATAAGAAAGAAAAAAAGTGTAGAAAGATATTTTGTTTTATTAATCTGTGAATTTTTTATTCAATAATAAAATATGAAGTGCTAAAGTAAGGCTATGAATTATGCAGGTCAATGGAGGCCCGGTGAAGTTAAGCAAATTTTCTGTCAAATTAGCTAGTGACAAATGGCCATTCTTCTGACTTCTGATTGATGTACTCTTTCTCTGACTTAATTCTGAAAACAGTACTCTTAATAAACTGTCCTATTTTTCAACCCTGACAAAGATGTTCATGTTGAAATCTAGATTTTCAGCTGGGCGTTGTTGTGGTGCATGCCTGTAATCCCAGCACTCAGGAGGCTGAGGCAGGAAGATTGCCATGAATTTGAGGCCAGCCTGGGCTACTTAGTGACTTCAGAACCAGCCTGGACTACACAGTGAGGTCCTGTCTCAAAAAAAAAAAGTCTTGATTTTCATAATTGTCTTAATGGTGGTACTTAAAGTGAGCAAATTTTACTGGTTTTTTTCTTAACATGATAAATATAAAATCTTGAATAATAGGTCCTCTTTTTCAGTAATAAAAGTAGTCATCATAGAAAGAGTAGTGTATGACCTCTTCTGATGGCTGTGGAATATTTTCTGCTTTATCAGGCATAGTGTACTTAGAAATTGACATTAAAATTTCTTGCTGTCTTGGATTTTTGCTTAAAATGCTGGTGCCATTTCATATATGCTTTTTATTTTCTTTTATCCACTTTAATATGAAAATAATGGATAACGATTGGTGTTTTATTTGCATGTTAATTTTTTTAGCTTAGTACCTCTGTACGTGCGCGTAACAGGACTTTGTAGTATTTAGTAGAGAACACATGCAGCAGTCTGAAAGAACTGGGTTCTCTCACCTGTTTTGGCTGCAGACCTGGCTGTTACTAGTAATTTCTAGTCCTACCACCCTCATTTGTGAATGAGAACGTCCACAGCACTATGAGCGCGAATGGGGGAAACCTGGGAAGGGCCTTGACAGAGGGCCTGATGTGTCACAGACCCTCAGTAAGTGTCGTCACTGAGCACCGGGAATGGTGGGTGCATGCCCCGTGCCCAGGTTGGTCACTGAGGACAGACACGGCCTGGAGGTGGCCTTGCCTTTGCTGGGTTTTGAGTTGGTGCAGAGGCTGCAGTGGAAAGATTCACAAGGACTTGGCACACTTGTGTAGGAGGAGCATCCTAGGAGGCCAAATGCTTGCTTCTGGTGGCAAGTGGTTCCTTTCTTTCCATTAAGAACCTGTCATCTCCTGTACTACAGTCAGCACACAGAGTGTTCTCTGCCGCCCCCTAGAGACAGTCGGTGATGAAAGACCCTGAGCGTGGCCCTGAGGGCCACAGAGGCCAGGGTGGGCCAAGCTTTGGCTGCCCGCCCCAGCCCGAGCGTGTGGGAGACCAGGGCAGAGCTGGAATGGAGGCAGCTGCCCTACCCCAGCAGCAGGTTATGGCACACAGGCCTCAGCCGCAGCCATGTTACAAACGTGTTGAGTTGGTATTACGAAAAACAAAAGATGTTTCCAGTTTAGTAGTTTTGTATCCTCTACTTACTCATGCTTCTATTTCATTTAAAGTGGCCTGAGTGGCACAGTGCAGCCCTATCTTTGGCAGCACGCTTGGGGTATGGCCCTGCAATACTTTGCTTCTTTAAATTTGTGAGACTGGTTTCTGAAGAGTGGATATCCTAGATACGTGGCCTGTGAGGGAGGACCACAGACCTGATCAGCCTGTACCCATTTTTCTAGGTTAGAGATAGCGGTTAGGGGCACAAAATTCTTTCAGATTCTAAAATAAATATAAAAGTATGTAACCTAGAAATAACAGTACTGGATAAGAAATAGATTTGAAACTATGCATAACTCATAATCAATCAGCAAAACTCTTACATTTCAAATATAAAAACTTATAGACATAAAAAATTTACAGTGCAGGGAAGTTGCCACCTCCCTGTGATCTCAGCTATGTGGAAGGCTAAGGCAGGAGACTGTCAAGTTGGAGACTGAATAGGGTGATTTAGAAAATGTCATCTCAAACTAGATAAAAAGGCTGAGGATATGACTTAATGAAATAGCATCCATGGGTTCCATCCCTGGTATGACAAAACAAGGTAAGATACAACATCTGCAGTTTCTTTTCATTGAATGCCCATCCTTTCTCTGTCTTCTGTAGCGTTGGCCTCAAGTTCTCTAAGGCTTAAGTATCTTTTCTGCCTTGGAGACTCACCTATGCTCTTTAGAGCACTGGCTCTGGAAAACCTATCCATGGCCTTGGCACTGGATCCTTATTGAGGCAATTAAGATTACTCAGATCCAACAGAGAGAAAGGTCCCCTTCAGTGTGAGTCCATCCCAACTCTAGTGGGGAGATGAGCCTTCCTCCCTGTGAGGGATTGAGGTCCTCCCTCAGTGTAGCTTCTCTAGTAAGCTTAGTTTTCCCAAAGTCAGATGAGTTGGGTGAGCAGCACTGTGTGGAGCCTGAATCTGCAGAATGCGAGTGTTATAGGGGCAAGGTGAGAGTGGGGAGAGGTTTAACCGGAAAGGGACTGAAGAAAGCCAGATGGACAGATAACACTCCTGCCACTAGCCGAAGTGATAGTACTCTACCCACAAAATACCAGTAATCATGGATGCTTTGTACCCTAGGACTCTGTAATGCTCCATCCCTTTCTCTAGTCAGTTACTGATACAAGAGTTTGTTGCCCAGTGCCCCCAGAGGCTGATCCTAGAAGTGTTTGCAGACTTTGTGCTGTTGGCTAGCAGAGGATGGCTTCAGGTCTTCTTCCTCGAGCATTTTGTAATGAGGGCATCTGTAGGAAGGGAGGAGGAGAAGCTTCATGTCAGTGGGTGGGGGGCATCAGGGAAGTTTTGGGTTTCTCTGTACAGTCACTGCTAGCCATTGTGTTTCTTCACAAGCCACATGTTTGTGTTCTGAGGATAGTGCTTGGCATTAGGAATTTTGAGCTGTGGTGTGGTGTCATTGACCAGATGAACTGGTTGCTTCTGTGTGTGTCCATTCTTGAAAGAATTGTTTCCAGCCATCCTTGAGTGGTTTCTAGAAAAATAACGTAAGCGCTTTGTTTTTTCGGAAGTTTGTGTAGGGGTGTCCAGGCCCTAGCCAGTTGTGCCATCATTTTTCCCAAGTCACTTCTTACTTTCTTGTTCAAATTTTTGCCTTGCTTTATATGTCAGAACACATTAAAGATCTTTCTTGTGAATAAACGAATACTACTTAGAGTCAATACATCTCTCCTGAGAGGTAGATGAGAAGATTTTAGATTGTAGCACTAGTATCACCACCTGGATCACTAGCTATGATTATGTCAAAGGAAAAGTTTCTGACAGAGAAGGAGCACAGCAGGTTGCTGGCAGAGAAAGGTAGCTGAGAAGTGAAGCAGAACTGAGTGTGGTGGTACAGGCTTGTAATCCCAACTTTAGGAGGTTCTGAGGCAGGAGGATTGAAATTTTAAGCCCCGCCTGGGCACCTAGTGACATAGTGAGAATGTGTTTCAAAAAAAAAAAAAATTGAAAAAGGGCTGGTGGTGTAGCTCAGTGCAAAGGCCCTGGGTTCTGTCCCCGGAACGGGATGGAAATAATTCAAACTAGGCTGCTTTACCGACAGTGCAGCCTCCAGCAAGGAAGCAGTTGACCTTTCTGGGGTCTCCAGCTAGGTGGAGTTTAGCTACTGCCAATGGGTGAGTTTGGAAGTTTGAGGTCAGCTGTTGGTCAGTCCCACTGGTATCTTCGCCTGCATCAGTCTCATACTTTGGCATACATGTGCCACTTTCTCATCTCAAGGACTGCACGGGCTTATAGGTTAGCTAGCTGTACTTACCTGAAGGTGTGTGAGCACTGTGAGGTCATTTGGGCTGTGTTTTTATTTTGTTTAGGAAATTATTTTAAAAACCATAGAGCATTTTCACATTTCTGAGAATAAATTCGTGGTTTTCTGTTTGAGAACTATTATAGGTCAAGTTGATCTGTTTTGTTTTTTGGTATGTCCTTTAAGCTAATAGTATTTTTTTATATAATATAGTAGTGTTTCAGAAGAGATTTTCTCTTTTCCTTATTCATGATACTTGATATATAACATATCTACTGGATTGCCATTACTTTTCTTCTCAAAAATGTATTCATTGATTCTTATGTTGAAGGGATGTTTTCTGTAGGCCAGGGCTGGCCCGGTTTTTGGAAAGCTTACTGGATATGCTTCTATCTAGTTGATTTTCCTTAAGTGTATGTGGCAGAGATACACATGGTAACAAATAGAATATCATATGTATGACAAGTTAAGCATCCTAAATCCAAAATACGAATGGTTCAAAATATAAAATATGCCACAAACTGTGGTTTTTATACCATGGAAATTTTTACAAAATTACCTTTTGGCTTTGTGTATGAGGTGTGTGAAACCTCACTGAGTTTTGTAACCCTGGGATACTTCATTATATATGTGTAAATGTTTTAAAATCTGAAAAATGCAAAACATTTTTTCAGGTTGTGTAAGGGATGTCCAGCCATTTTACCCAACAGAATTAAGCTATGGAGCCAGGGTTGTTAAGCTCCTGATTTGGAATTAAGTTTCTTTTAAAGAGAATTCTATGACTGCTCTGATTTATGAAGTATTATTGAAATGGCCTTTGAAGATTGTTCAATTATTTTTGAAATTGTTTGGCTCTTTTTCTCAATCTGTGTCCTTCTACATGGCAAATATAGTCAGCCATGCCGGTGATATTAGTTTCATGGCTGCATAATAAGATAGGCTGTATGTTTTTTATTTATATTCTATGTTTTTAGGGGTTCAAAATTCGGGTTTTGCAATCCCAGTAAGAGACTTTTTATTTTTCTTTACACAGAAGGCGAGACCATCTATAATACAGGTAAATAGTATTTTTGAATATGCCTCAGTATTTTTGTAGCAACCCTCCCGTAGAATATGGTAACTCTGCCAATCGTCTTTGTTGTAGGATATTGTCATGCTTTGTTCCTACCCATTCATCTTTGATGCCCAGGCCAAGACCAAGATGTTACAGACTGATGCTGAACTACAGATGCAGGTATCCGTTGTGAATATTATTTCCTTTTTACTGAACTTTTCTTATCCTTGATATCAGTTGTAATTTTGTCCAATAGGAGAAGATCTGTGGGTGAAGTTTCATTGTTACTCTGAGTGGACATTTATGTAGGTTAGGGGGTGTAATATCTTCTGTAATAGGCTTATAGAAAGTACTTTAGGCTTGTGAACTCCGTGGTCTCTGTTAAAACCATTCAGCTTTGTCATAATAGAAAAGAAGTGATAGGCAGTATATCAACGAATAAGTCTTAATATTTGAATAAAATTTTACATCAAAATCTGAATTTTATGTAGCTTTTACATGGAAAATTACTTGTTTTGCTATCATGGAAAAATATAAACTGGGCATGGAGATTCATGCTATAATCCCAGCTCCTTGGTAAGTTGAGTCAAGAGGGTCACAAGTTGCAGGTCAGTCTGGGCAACTCAGTGTAACACTGTCTCAAAATAAAATTAAAAAGAAAGGACTGGGTGATAGAGCTCAGTAGTGGAGTGCTCCCCTGGCATGGATTCAGTTTCAAAAACAACTGCAGCAATACCACCACCTCCACTACCTCCCTTTCTTCCTCTTTGAAAGCGGGCAGCGGGATAGATTTGATCTATAACTCCCAACACAGAGAGGTAATTAAATGGGTCTTGGTCAGCTTTAATTGAGTAAAAAGTTACGGAGATTTGTTTTTTAGTTTTTTATTATTAGCGTACATTTGTGATGCTTAATAATTACCTTCTTATCCTCACCGTCTTTGCTTTCCTTCCCTGCCCTGCCTCTCCTGCCATCCTTTCTCATTGCCTTTGTCATTGCCACAGAGTCTACGTCTCTCTTTTCTACTTATCTCTCTTTTATAGTGCTTTTTAAATTATTTATATTTTGAGTTGCCCATTTAAGAGAAACCACACAATATTTAACCTTTTGTGTCTGTTTTACTTAGTGTTGTGGTGTTAAGACTGATGTCTTTTTCTCAATAACTCAAATTTAGTTTTCCTTATGGCTAAGCAGTACTCCACTGTGTACGTATGCCACTTTTTCTTTATCCGTTTATCTGCTGATGGGCATGTAGGTTGCTTCTAAGATTTTGCTGTAGTAAATTGTACTGCTGTAAACATGTGTATGCACCATTTGTTAAAGAAACTATCGTTTCTGTAGCATGTTGGGCCCTTTGTCAAAAACACCAGATG
The DNA here is from genome assembly GCA_004027205.1 of Ctenodactylus gundi. Classification (NCBI taxonomy): domain Eukaryota; kingdom Metazoa; phylum Chordata; class Mammalia; order Rodentia; family Ctenodactylidae; genus Ctenodactylus; species Ctenodactylus gundi. The sequence continues at coordinate 129,120 of PVKB01004002.1, forward strand.
GCTGAAGGAGCACAAAGTTGTTTCTTTATCTTCAGTTCTGTTCCATTGGCCAACATGACTGTTTGGTGCAGTGCTGTATTAGTTCGGGTTCTTTCAAAAGGCAGAATTTACAGAGATTATAACAAAAAGGATCTATTTGGAAAGCTTACAAATCCAAGGATAGAGATAGTCCAGGATGGTGGCCTGCACATGCAGTAGCTGGAGTGTCTGATGGCTGCTCAGCCACAAAGTAGGGTACTCATCTAGGACTGCGGGACAGCCATTAAGAATCAGTTGCTCTCGGTTGTTCAAAGAACAATGGCAAAGGACTGGAGACTGAAGATCAGCAACTGAAGATCAGCGACAGGCAGACAGGCACATGTCGAGACTGGAGCGAATCAGTGATGAAACTCTGTGGCATGTAGCAAGTCAAGAGTCTGTAGACAAGCAAAGGCGAGAGCTTTCCCAGAGGAAGAAGCTGTAACAATCTTTCTTCTTCCTTCCTTTTATACTGTTCGAGTTCCATTTGGGCCTCTCATATCTGGATGGGTGCTCTTTCCTCATTCGCCGGCCCATAAATTACTCACACTCTACCCGAGGCTGGTTCTCAATTCCCAATCTAGGCGTGGCCCCCAAACCCTAAGCCAAATGTGGTTCCTGATTGCCTCAAATTGTCATCATCTCTCCAGTGGTCATAAGTGCCATCCCATTTTTCTTTTTTAATTGTAGCTTTGTAGAGAAAATAGAAACCTGGGATTGTGATGACTCTTGCTTTGGTTATTCTGGATTCATAGGAATTTCAGGACTGCTTTTCATAGGTCTTTGAAAAATGCTGTTCATATTTTGATTTGAATTATATTCCATTTTCAGTAGTATGGCCATGTTGTCAATATTGGTTCTGCCTATCTGGAAAAAGGGAGATTGTCATTTCAGTATTACAGTTTTTCTTACAGAGGTCTTTTCACTTCCTTGGGTAGGCTAATTCTTAAGTATTTAACTTGATTTTTATTTTTGGAAGCTACTGCGAATGGCATTATTTTCTGATTTCTTTTTCAGTGGATTCATTGTTGAGGTACAGGAAGACTATTGACCTGGTATTCTGCCATTTTGTTGAATTGATCAGTTATGAGTCCTCTCGTGGAGTTTTGGGGTCTCTGATATGAAGAACCCTGTCATCTGTAAATACTCATTTGACTTTTTCCTTCCCTCCCATACCCCTTTCTTCCATATCTCTTTTGTTAATCTGTTGCCTGAGTGCTCTGGCTAAAGTTTCAAATACTGTATTGTTGAGCAGGAGTGGTGAGATACCCTTTATCTTGTTTCTGATTTTGGAGGGAATGCTTTCAGTTTTTTCCCATTTAGTGTTATGTTAACAGTAGATTTGTCATAAATGGCTTTTATCTGTTTCAAGTAAGATCCTTCTATACTTACTTTTATCAAGTTTCTTGTTTTTATTATGAATGGATGCTGTGTTTTGTCAAAGGCTTTTTCTGTATCCAATAAATGATCATGTGATTTTTATCTTTCTGTTTATATGGTATATTTTATTTATTGGCTTGCATATGTTGAACCCTCTTTGCATACCTTGGGTGAAAGCAGTTTGATAATGAGGTATATGATATATGACCTTTTTAATGCATTCTTTTTTGCAAATGTCTCTTTTTTGAGAGGTTTTGCATCTGTGTCCATTAAAGAAATTGAACTGTAGTTTGTTGTTATTGTTGCTGACTCCTGGCTAGATTTTAGTATAAGGATAATGCTAGTTCCAAGAAATAAGTTTGGTAGTATTCTTTTCCTTTCAAATTTATGGAGGAGTTTGAGGGATATTGGCATTAGTTTTTCCCTGAAGTTCTGGTAAAATTCTGATGACTCCATTGGTTCCTGGGATTTTCTTAGTTGATGGAGTTTTTATTACTGTATCAACTTGATTGCTTGATATGGGAATCTTTAGGAAATTTTTGTCTTTTGGACTCAATTTTGATAATCTCTATGTGTCTTACCTACTTAATTTACCTCTTTCTTTTAGATTCTCCAGTTTATTTATTGGATTATTAGTTTTGAAAATAGTTTCTTATAATCTCTGGATGTAGGCAGTTTCATTGGGATTTCATCTTTTTCATTTCTAATTTCATTGATTGACATGAGTCTTTTATTCTTTTGGTGAGTTTGGCTAGGGACTTATCAGTCTTACTTATCCTTTCAAAGAATCAGTGTTTCAATTTATTGATCCTTTGTATTTTTTAACATTTCAGTGTCATTAATTTTTACTCTGGTTTTGATAATTTATTTTTTCCTTTTAGGAGTTACGGATTTGAATTGCTCTTCTTTATTTGGGAATTTAAGAGACATCATTAGATTATTTATTTGGGATTATTCTCATTTTAAATATGTGCATTCACAGATGTAAACTTTCCTCTTAGAGCTTCTTTGATTGTGTTCCACAGATTTTGATATATTGTGCTTTGATTCCCATTTTATTCTAGGAATTTTTTATTTCTTCCCTGATTTCTTTCGCGATCCATTGATTATTCAAGAGTATAGATTTAAATCTCAATTTGTTTACATAGTATATGTGGTTTCTTTGGCCTTTGATTATTAGTTTCTTTCTGCTGCAATCCAGTTGTATGCAAGATACTATTTCAGTTCTTTTGTATTTATTTAAACTTCCCTGATGGCCTAAAATATGGTTCATAGTGGGGATAGTTTGTGTGCTAGTGAGAACACCCTGAAGACATCTGCTAAGCCCATTTGTTCAGTGCTGTGGTGCAACTCGGATATTTATTTGTTGATTTTGTCTAGTTGACCTGGTTGAGAGAATGGAATATTGAAGTCCTATGTTACACTTTTATTTGCGTCTGTGTACCCTTTTGTGTATGGTAGGGTTTATTTAAAAAATGAAATTGGCATACTGATACTTAGTTCGTATATATTTACTATTTTTGTCCCATCTTGTTGAGTTGTTCCCTTTACCAGTGTGATCTTCATTGTCTTTTCTTACCAGTTTTCACATGATGTCTACTTTGCTTTTGGGCTCCATTTGCATTTCAGTACTGTTTCTTCTCTTTCACTCTCAATCTATATGTTTCTTTTTGATGAGGTGTGTCACTTGTAGGCAGAATACAATTGGGTTTTGTTTTTTGAACCAATCTCCCATTCTGTGTCTTCTGAGCATTTACTCTGACTATTATTACTGTAAGGTGGATCCTGTCATCATGTTATTTTTTCAGTGCTAATTCCTTTATTTTATCCCCTTTTATTTACTTTTCTTTTTTCTTTTTTTCTATTTATTGTCTAGTTCTATAGTCCAGGCTGGCCTCAAACACATGACAGTCATCCTGTGTGCTGAGATTACGGGTATGCTCACCCAGCTTATCTGTTGCTGGGGAATCAGACTCAGGGTCTTGCACTTGCTAGGCAAGTGCTTTAACTGCTGAGCTGTGCTCCCTGACATGTTTAACTTTTCTTGCTATTAAATGTGTTGTTTCCTTTGGGCTGTTGAGTGATGTTGCCCTCACTGCTTCTGTCTAGGATTCCCTTGAGTACTTTCTGCAGTGCTGGTTCAGAGGTTATAAGTTTCTTTAGGTTCTATTTGCGATGGAAAATATTTCTCAATTTTGAAGGATAACTTTGCAAAATAGTAGTAATTTGGGTTGACAGTTGTTTCCTTTTAGGGCTTGAAAAGCTGCTCCAAGTTTTCTCCACTTTTAAGATTTCTGTTAAATATGCTACTTTTGTGGCTGGCTTGACTTTATGAGTTATTTGCTTTTTTTCCTAGGAGTGTTTAATATTCTTTGTGCTGAAATTCTGGGATTTTGACTATGATGTAGAGAGGTTTTTTTTTTTTTTTTTTTTTTTTTTTTTTCTGGTCACAGCTATTTGGTGTTCTGGATGCCTCTTCTTTTTTTTTTTTCCTTTTGAGATAGGGTCTCGATCTGTAGCTCAGGCTGGTCCTTAACTCACTGTATAGCCCAGGCTGGCCTTGGACTCAGACAACCTGCTCAGCCTTCTAAGTGCTGACATTACAGGTGTGCACCACCAAGCCCAGCTTTATGTGGTGATGGGGAGTTGAACTTAGGGCCTCGCACTTGCAAGGCAAGCGCTTTAACCGCTGTGCCATTCCTCCAGCCCCAACCCTCATTTACCTGGATATTGAATTCTCTTCCTAGATTTGAAAAAAAATTCTTATTTTGATGAATATTTATTTTTATACCTTTGATACCATCCTCTAAACTTTTTTGAACTTTCATAACTCTTGATTGTTTTCTGAATCACCTGGCAGCTGTTGGAGATGGCTTCCACAGATGTCTCACTGTTTTTAGGGTATCATTGTGTGTTGGATTGCATCATCAATCTTTACTTCGTTTCTTACAATCTTGTTTCTGCTGCCCATAGTTTCAATGGGATTTTTTATGTTTAGAATTTCTCCTAGATTTCATTTTAATCTCTCATTCTTTAAAAATGTAATCATTTATATCTTTGTCTTATTTAATTCAGTTAACATTTTGTGTCTTAAGTTCTATGATCATGAAATTGTTTTAACTGCTTATACCCTCTTTAAACTTGCTGAACATATTATGTGTTTGCTTCTTTGTTTCTTCTTTGATCTCTTCAAATGTTTTAACCATTTGTTTTTTGAGTTCCTTGCATGAAACTTCTTCCACTTTAGTATCCATGATATCAACTTCTTAGGTTGCAGAGACTGAATAATTTATGCATATTTTATTATGAAATATGATTGATTTTTGCAAGCTTACAGACATACTGGTGAATTACCAGTCCAACTCTCCCACTTCCTCCCACTGGTAGATGATAGCCACCTTCAGTTGCCTGCCCCCCTCTCCACCTCTGTTTTGCTGCGTCTGATTCTGTCTCCCATCTACATGTCTGTTTTCATAGCTGTTGCCAGGATATTGACACTTTAAAGGTTTTCCAAAGAAATGGATCCTTTTTGCAAAATAAAAACCTTTTAACAAATAATTATTAAATATTTTTTCCAATTTGAAATTTATGGTTTTTACCTACCCTGTCATATTTCAATTACATTTTTATTTTGCCTTTAATCAGCTTTCCTGGACCTGGATATAGAACACATGATTCATAAACTGTTTTAGTTTATGTATTTGAGACTTGTGTACTAGGTGAACATACATGACTTGAGGCTCTGTAGGTTAGCAGGGAAAAGGATACAGTGGGACTGAGGTCAGCCTGCTGGTTCCAGGGCCTGGGGCTGCTTACTGTACTCCTTGCGTGCACTGAGTGATGTTGTTTGGGGTGTGCTGTTTCAGGTGGCGGTCAATGGAGCCAGCCTTCAGAACGTCTTTATGCTTCTCACCCTGGAACCGTTGCTGGCCAGGAGCCCCTTCCTGGTCCTTCACGTTCGCAGGAGCAACCTTGTTGCAGATGCCCTACGAGAACTGAGCATCCATTCTGATATTGATTTGAAAAAACCTCTCAAAGTGAGCTCCTTCTGTATATTTCTTTAAATGCCTTTGTCGTTAGTGAAAGCAGCAAATGTTTAAATTGTGGCATGCAGTTGTTCATTATTTTTCTCACTCATTTTACAAGAATTAGTCACCTCCTTTAATGTTACCAAACAAAAAATCTCAGTGTACCTGCAGATAAAAATACTAGGGCAGAGCCCAGGAGCACAGGCCTGTCATCCCAGTACTCTGAGAGGCAGACACAAGAGAATTGGAAGTTCAAGCCCAGTGTGGCCAATATAGTGATTTAGTGATATCCTCAGAATCAAAACTAACAAATTGACTAGCAGTGTGGTTCAGTATGAAAGCCCAAGCAAGGCTCAGTTCTCAGTATCACAAAAAAAGGCCAAAAAAAAAAAAAAAAAGTGCTAAGGATTATTTGAGGTGCCATGGGGATTTGTGGCCTGCCTCTGCTGCTTTTGGCGTACTGTCTTCAGCCCTAGCAAAGATAAGCAAACAGTAACCAGGGTAAATCCTCAAGATTTGATTTTAGAGATTTGAGAGAAAGAAAGTAAAACAGAACAAAACATTGATGCAGTATCTGTTGATCTGTCAGGATACATAAGTTTAGTGATATGAAATTACTAAAGTAAGTAATTGTGTCTTCACATAGACCATATGTCTTTGTTTTACTGTTTGCTGTGTTCCTGGGCCTTGGTGCATGCTGATATCAGCACATACAGTATTTGAAGTTATTTAAAGTCATAAGATTTCTGTATCTTTCCTTCTGATTTCTGAAACATAATAGGGAAGAAATTAAACTCATTCTTTCCATAATACTGTTTCCCTTTCCAGAGTTTCTTTTAGAATTACTAGTTTCTACCTGATTGTTATCCCTTACACTTCTGGGTTATATTTTGATATTACTTTTCTCTTGCTGCTGTTTTACGTCAGTAATGTTGATGGGGCTTTTCTAGCCCTGTAGCATATCTGAGAGGGCACCTGTGTAATCAGCGTTAGTCTCTGGGACCCTGCTCTAGACAGCCATGAGCACAGCTCCAAGGAAGCTTTCTCAGGTGTCCATTTTAGCTCTGGGTCTTAACTGTTACTGAATGAATAATTACTTTTCTGAGTATCAGAATACTTACTTTTTTTTTTTTTTTTGAGGCAGGGTCTTGCTCTGTAGCCCAGACTGATCCTGAACTCACGGTGGAGCCCAGGCTCGCCTTGGACTCACGGCAATCCACTTGCCTCAGCCTCCCAAGTGCTAGGATTACAGGCATGCGCCACCACGCCCAGCTTTATGTGGTGCTGGGAAATTGAACTCAGGGCCTTGTGCTTGTGAGACAAGCACTTTAACTTCTGTGCCATTTCTCCAATCCCTACTTACTTTTTTAAAGTGCAGGGTCTTACTATGTAGTCCAGGCTGGTCTGAGCTTACTGGGTAGCTCAGGATGGCTTTGAACTCACAGTGATCCCCCTGCCTCAGCCTCCCAAGTCCTGGGATTATAGGTGTCATCATCATGCCTGGCTTATGGGGAATTGAACTGAGGGTCTTGTGTTTGCTAGGCCAGAACTCTAATCACTGTGCTATTCATCCAGCCCCTTACCTACCATTAACGTATTTCATTCTTTGAAAATAACACATATGCTCTGATTGCATCTGGTGTGCTTGCTTTAGTTCTGTTATTGGTGGTAGACTTTCTGTGAATATGTAGCAGACTTCTCGGAGTACCTCGTAGAAATTATGTGCATCTGTAAGTGCTTTGTTAAACACTCATGCCATCGGCAACAATCAAGAGATACCTAGTTTTCATTGTATTAGTGTATATTCTGTCTTCCTTCTGTTTTTTTTTTTTCCTTTTTTCCCCCTGACTTTAGAAAAGAGTATCCTAAAAAAAGATAAAATTTAGTCAGGTGCTATGGCACATACCTAAAATCCCAGCTTCTTGGAAGGCTGAGACAGGAGGCCAGCCTAGGCAACTTAATGAGACTCTTCTCAAAATATGAAAATAAAATGTTCAGTGGTAAAACACTTGCCTAGCAGGCACAAGGCCCTGGGTTTAATCTGCAGTATTAATAAAAAAGAAAAGGTACAACTTGCCATAAACTTCCTGAAGTGCTGATTCTGTTTTCATGGTTGTAAGGTTATCTTTGATGGGGAAGAAGCAGTGGATGCTGGTGGTGTTACAAAGGAGTTCTTTCTTCTACTGTTAAAAGAACTTTTGAATCCCATCTATGGAATGTTTACCTACTACCAGGATTCAAATCTCTTGTGGTTTTCAGATACGGTAAGTTAATAATGTCACAATTAAATAGAAGGTTTGAACTCAGTGTCCCTTTTATTGTCAGCTTGGTCTCCTTATTTCTGCCTTTGTGAAGGGGAATGTAGCACAGATAATAATAATTTAAAATATCTCAATAATGTAATCAAGATCTCATAGTGCATTTCACTCATCAGTAAGATCCAGGTCTTACTATCTACCAAGAGTAAAAGGAACACAGTATCATTAAAAAAAATAAAAAGGTTTTATGATGTGTGGAAAGTCAGTAGTCAAGTGTGTCTTATATTAAGACCAGTGACCAGGCATATATAAATACACATGGGCACATGGACTTTATTTTTAAAAATTTAGTTAAGAGGGCTAAGTTTTAAAAGACATTCTAATTTTATCCACTCCATGATTTAGTTTTTCTTCTGCCAGTTTTATTTCCAGATCTGTCCTGTCCACTAGCCACATGTGGTTATTTAAATTTATGTTGTGTTTAATTAAAGTTAATGAAGATTTGTTTGCTCAGTTGTTTCAGCCACATATCAAGTGCCCAGTAGGCACGTGGCTGGTAGTTGCCATGTCTCTGGTGACATAGGAGAGATTGTGTCCCTCACTGCAGATTCTGTGGACAGCCACTCTCAATAACGGATTTTCTCTCTTTCAGTTAAGGCCTTAAATGCTTGACTTTGCCTAAATTTCATCTTTAGGGGATATAAGGGTACTTTTGTCGTTGGTGTTTCTTTGCCTGAGCAAGTGACTGTATATGAACTTTCAGTATAAAAGAACCTTATATATAATGCACATATATTACATGTTTTGAGACAAATGGCACAGTTTTTTGAGGGGTGCAGCAAGCACTGCATTTCTTTTAACTTGTTTGTACACATCCTAAAAAGTGTTTTGTAGAGCACAACTGGTTTCACTTGATTGGGATCACCTGTGGTCTGGCCATCTACAACTCTACCGTTGTTGATCTCCACTTCCCCTTGGCTCTCTACAAGAAGTTGCTGAATGTGAAGCCCAGCTTGGAGGATTTGAAGGAGCTGTCGCCTACTGAAGGAAGGTACAGAGTTTAAGAGATCTACAGATAGATGTGGTCACTGTTCTGACTGCCTCTGGCCCAGGGATTAAAGGTTGAAAACATTGTAGACCCTTGTAGACACTATTGTTTGTGCTTTATCTTAAAATATAGCTATGTAGCTATGAATACTTGGTTGAAGCCTTGCCTGGGTCACTGTGAGAAGGAAAGGAGACATCATAACTGCCCAGAAACACAGAGTACTTTTTGCTTTCCTTGTCCTAAATAAAAAATTAAAACTTTGAAACTTGTCAGCATCCAGAAAGAATGGGGAGACAGCCTTAAAAGAGACTTTTTTAAAAAGTTTGTTGATGACTAATTCACATCCCATGCATTTCACTCATTTATTCAGTTCAGTAACTTTAGTGTAGTCATAGAGTATGTGACTGTTACTGCTATCACTTCTAGAATATTTTTATTACTCTTAAAAGCAAAACCCTGGCCACTGTTGCCACCATTCCCAGCCTTGTCATCTTCTGCTCCCTGTTGTGTCAGCTTGCCTACTTTGTGTCTTCCTTGGGAGTGGACTCTCAGGATATGTGGTCCAGTGTGCTTGACTGCTTTTGTTTAGCATGTTTTGAAGATTCATTTGTGTTACAGCATGTATTAGTATTTACTCTTTTAAATTGCCAAATAGTATCTCATTGTACATATACACCACATTCTGTTTGTTGACTTATCACTTGATGGGCATTTGGGTTATTTCCACTTTGGGCCTGTTGTGGATGTTAACACTTGTATACAAATTTGTATGTAAACATAATTTTCAATACTCTCATACATACCTAAGGGTGAAATTGCCGGTTTATATAACTGTGTATTTAGCTATTTGAGGAACCACAAGATACTATTTTCCAAAGTAGTAAAGTCATGTTTTTATGCTGTTCTTTTCTGGCACTTAAAATTGCTTTATTCTTGAGTTTCTCTGTGTTGATTTTTGGGTAGCTTAATATCAGGTACATAAGAGGGCAGCTTCTGTGAGAGGAACTTTCCTTTTTCTTTTCTAACAGATAAAGGCCACCAACTTTTAAGGTAGAGCAAGAGGAGAGGATGTCTCTAAGGTTCTCTCTATACGTAGGACTGTCACACTTCTGGTATAGGATACTTGGTGCTGTGAAAACACAAGGCATGGGAGAAGTGGAGCACCAAGGGGGAAAGACAGAAGTTAGAGGGAATGTTGGAACGTGGCACAGGAGGACAGGGCAGTGTTGATTTTGTAGTTACTAGAAGAAAAGGCTAGAGAGTGACACAAGTACCTGCTCCATGCTTTGGAGCTTGACTGAGAATTATGTGTGTTTGAGTAATAATTTTGGTGTTTGCTTGGTAGCATATTTTATTTCCACACTAGACATTTTCATCCTAGGCAACTCTTCATGAGATGGAAGGCTGGAGCTCACTAAGAAGGAGTGTGTGAATGAGTCTAGTTAAAAGAATGGATTTACTCTAAGAGCTGGAATGCAATCCTTGTTGACATAAACACATTTTGTTAAGAGTACTTTTGTTCAGTGTTTAGTGTGACAAATAATAAAGTGTCTTTGGAATATGGAGTTTGATAGGAACATACCATCACTGGTACTTTAGTCTTTGCATAGTTTCTCAAAGCTGGAGATGTACGTTAATTAAAGCCATTTGGAGAGTATTTATTCATTTTGCGTGAGTTTGCAAACTTGAGTCTATGAAAGTGCATCATTCCATTGATTTTGTGTGTAAGTATTGTACTTGTGTGTAAAAGCACTGAAACTCAGTAAATGAGATGTCCTTTTTGTTTTCTCACACTTATAAAAGACAAAACTTTTTGAAGGATGATCTGTGCATTGGTGACACATTGCTGGTGATTTTCTTTCTTTCTTTTTTTTTTCTTGGTACTGGGAATTAAACCCAGGACCTCACAGATGCTAGGGAAGTACTTTACTGCTGAGCTATATTCCTAGCCCTCTTGAAAGTTTTATTTTGTGACAGGGTTGGGTCTTACTATGTTGCCTAGGTTTGCCCCAGACTTGTGATCCTCCTGCTTCAGCCTGCCTTCCAAATAACTGAGATTATAGGAGTGTGCCACTGTGCTCAGTTCCGTCATACTTTTAAAGTATCTTCTCAGAAAACTTATTTGGTTTATTACCATATTTCACGTGGCCATGGTTTAAAGCTTTGTGAGGGTTAGAAGAATAGCACAGCTGTTAGAGTGCTTGCTTGGCAAGCACAAGACCCTGAGTTCACTTCCTCAGCACCACATAAGCAAAGCGTGTTGTCACAGTCCCATAATCCCAGTGTGTGGGAGTCTGTGAGCTAACTCCATCTCTCCTCCCTTAAATTGTGGATGTTGGGCATTTGTCTCAGCAGCAAGCTCAGTAACTAAGACACAGTTTCAATCTTAGTTACTTTGTCATCACTGTGACTCAGTACCCAACATCTACAACTCTGGGGAGGAAAGCCTTATTTTAGCTTAAAATTTTAGAAAGTCACAGTACATTCACAGGTGGGCAGCTGGAAAATGGTGGAATCACATGCAGGGGCCACAGCTAGAGCCAGAACTGGAGCCAGTGCTCCAGAGACAGAGATTCTCACAACAGCATAGTAGAACAGAGGCAAGTCTGAAAATAAGGGTGGAACCAGCACATGCCCTGCAGGTAAAGCCTTAAGCATCTACCATCCACCCCTTCCATCCAGAAGGAAGGGTGGAACCAGCATATGCTCCTCCAGGTCATGCCCCAAGCATCCACCTCTTCCAGCCAGGCCCTACCTCCCAACACTACACAGTATCCATAGGTACATGAGGTTTTTGGGGGACACTCTAGGTGCAAGCCATGACCAGTCCTACTTAAATTATGGCTTCAGTGCAATGAGTGATTCACAGTCACCCAGCCTGGTTTGTGTAGTATATGGTGAGCAGCTATCCAGTTAAGTCATGAAACCATCGAAATTGCTTCTCCACATGGAAACCAAGCAACAGCATGGAAAGATAAGCCTTTGGATTTTTTCAGAGGAAAAAAATGTGAACTAAGGAACTGAAGCAACTCCTATATTGATGATGATCACTTTATCAAATGTTTAGCGCTGAGAACATCATTCTTAGTCACTGACAGCGTTGATAATGCTAAGAAGCTCATTACCATTGGTGAAGAGTGGATCCTGCCTCCTGCTACGGACATTTGCTGTGAAGTTTTGGGAGAGGCACATATTTCTCTTTCAGCTAGCACCATTACTAGACAAATTGATGAAATAGCAGATACTGAGGTACAGTTTTAAAGAGAGAATTAGAGTTATCTTGGTGTGTACTCCAGATAGACAAGTCCACCACGGTTGACAGCAAGGCAACGATGCTTATTTTAGTGTGATACGTTTTTCAGGGGCTATGTACAAGGATGTGTTATGTGCATTTTTATTACCAACCAATACTGCAGCTGTAGAACTATTCAAGTCTTTGAATGATCACATATCAGAAAAGCTGAACTGGTCAATTTTTGTCAGCATGTGCACAGATGGAGTGGCTGCCACAACCAGAAGCATTTCTGTTTTTACTTCTTGGGTAAAGGAGGTCAGTTCTAGGCACAAGTGTACAGTTGTTGTCATCCGTAGAGAAATGCTGGATAGCCAAAAATACCAGCCAAACTTAGTGTTTATAAAGAATGTGCTTAAAATAACAACCTCATTAAGGTATATGCCCTTAGCTCATAACTGTTTGCATAGCTCTGTGAGGACATGAGTGCAGGACACACACATCTACTTTTATGCACAGATGGCAGGTAGGTTTCTAAAGGTAGACAGTGGTCAGAACTTTGAGTTATGAGAGGTGCTCCAGAGATTACTTGTAGAGAAACAGTCACCAATGGCAGCACATTTTAGTGACACTAAGTGGATTGCAAAACTTGCTTACTTACATGACATATTTAACCTGCTCTGCAGATGGTTACTTAAGGGAGTATGTCAACTATGTTTAAGTCAGCAGATAAAGTGGCTGCATTCAAAGCCAAACCATCACACATTAACAGATATTTTTAAAGGGACTGAGTCAAGACTGTCTTTCTCCCAACTGGTGCATGATCATCTAGTTTAGCTTTCAAGAGTTTGAGAATTACTTCCCCATAGCAAAAACTCTAGAATTCGGAAGGGAATGGATTTATGTATAAGCCAAGTGAATAAACTTTCTGTGTGCTGATAGAGGATCAGTTGCTTGAACTAGCAAATGATGGTGTCCTTAAAGGTATGTTTGAGACAACTTTGAATCTTCTTATGTTCTGGATTAAAGTAAGGATGGGATATCCTGGAATTGCCACAAAGGCACTGAAAAACCTATTTCCATTTCTAACATCTTATCTTTGTGGAGCAGGGTTTTCTACTATGAGAGCAACTAAACAAGATTGCACAGTAGATTGGACATGTACAGTACACATTGGGTGGTGTTGTCTCCCATCATCCCTTCCAAATGGGACTGTCTGGTTGTAGGAAAATAAGCCCAGGGCTCCCACTGATTGTACATTGTGGTGAGTTGCATTATTATTTCATTATATATTACAATATAATAATAATAGTACTAGAAGTCACAGTCTTTGTAAGGAGCATGATTCAAAGCTGTCTCCTAAGAACCTACTGCAAAACCAGCACAACCCTAGCTCCCCAGTCTTTGGGAGAATGGTCTTCAACTATATTGGTCCATGATGTCAAAAAGTTTGGGGACCACCATTCTAGAATCTTTTTAAATTGTCCTTGAAAGTGATAGGCACAAGTAACTAGGAAAAAGTATCATTTCAACATTTGATTTGCCTATTTTCTGTCATCCTATGGCTAGGAGTCTTCAAGAGCTTTTAGATTATCCTGGTGAAGATGTTGAGGAGACTTTCTGCCTCACCTTCACGGTAAGAATGTTTATACCAAGGATGGTGGCTGTTTCACTATGCTTGCAAGACATATTTAACCCTGGTTCTGCTCAAAACCACAGAGTCAGAGAAGTTTTTGGGTCAAATTATTTCATTCAGGGTACCTTGAGTTTTATAGGAGTTCAGTAAATGGGTTCTATAAGTGAATGAATGATTTCTAATTTGGAAAATTACTTAAGCATTAATCCCTTTTACCTGTGACATGTATGAGGTATTTCTTTTCTACAGTTCATGTTATTTTCTTCTTGATTATATTTATTGGCAGTTCCATGATTTACAAGATATTTTTGATTATGAGACATAATTGCTGATGCTTTCTGACTCAGATTCTTCTCCCATAAATTTTCTGAAATAGTAGTCATTAAGCTACATTTGTTCCTAAAGCCTCTGTATCATTTGGGTTCAAGAAATATAGGTATAAACAAAATTGAAGTGTATTTTCCTTCCTTAAATGTAGGTCTGCCGAGAGAGCTATGGAGTAGTTGAGCAGAAACTGCTGGTACCTGGTGGAGACAGAGTGACTGTATGCAAGGAAAACAGGTGGGTACGACAGTGGGCTGCCATCAACATGGTCCTCTAATTTCCAGCTCTCTTCGAATTTTTGAGACCAAGATTGAACTTACGTGTTATTCCTTTGCTGAGGTGGCAAGGTTAATAAGTGAGAATTTGCAGGTTATAGAGAATTTTTCATCATAGAAAAATATCAGTCCTGTTTATTTTTACATCTGCATCTTCTTGATTGTGCATCTATGACTCTGAGCACATCACATAAACTGCTTTCTGCTTTCTTATCTGTAAGGGGATTGTGATAATTCTCTCTCATCTCTCATGGGATAGCTATGAGCATAAAGTATGGTGGTCTGTGGGAAAATACTTGGGGGTCTAGCACAGTAACTAGAAGAAGCTTTCTAGTTTCTAGTGAATGTTGTAAAATTGCACATGTATAGAAGAAAAAACAACTCACTCAGATTTCATTTCTGCTATATACTTTCACAACCTGTTACGTTTGTGGTCCGATAAGGTGTGAAGAGTCTTCCACACTAGTAAGCAAGCACCTCGTTCTGCATCCAGTACCTGTGAGGTGTCTTCTAGCTCAGTTCCGATCTATCTGCCTACAGGTAGGATGTTCTACATCCTGTTTGAGTCCCTTCTCTGGAATGTGTGGGAGTCCTGCCTGTGGAAGCTCTCTGAGCTCTGAATTTTGGGTTTTACAGAGACAGATGCTGTTAGATACACTGGGGAGATCCAGCAAGGCCTTCATGTTCAGATTCTTCCTGGCCAACATTCTTTCCTCCAGGTACATTTGAGACTCCTCATGAATGGGGGTCTTAAAATCCACTAGCTGTAGAGGTTAAGGTAGAGTGTCATCTTGATTGGCCTAAGAGCCTCCCAGGGGATGGGTGGGGCACACTTCTGGGAGCATCAGGGTAGGTCATGGAAGTGTGACCTTGTGGTCTGTGTCTGGTCCCTTGCCCCTTCTTCTGTGGCACTGCTCTCCTGCTCAGCTCCCTGGCCACCATCAACTGAGCATCTCCCGTTTGCCATGATGTTCCTGCCTTGGAGTGGACTAACCAAAAACTAAATCCCCTGAAGCCCTGAGTCAGATTAAACATCTCTAGGTTGCAGATGTTTATTTAGTATCATGTCCCTGCCATGGGAAAGCTAACATACTCAGATGAGATAGGTCAGAGAAAGGCCTGAAAATCAGAATTAGAAGCTGTGAGTAGGGAGTTATAGGTCCAGAATCTATAGACAAAATGTGTGTGTGTGTGCGCGCGCGCGCGCGTGTGCGCGTGCGTGTGTGTGTGTGTGTGTGTGAGAGAGAGAGAGAGAGAGAGAGAGAGAGAGGAGGAAGAATACCACAAATGCTTGCTTACTGCTGCTGTCTTGCTGAAGAGTTTGTAATACAGATTGTAAGTTGTTGTTTTCTCTGCTGCATGAAAACTCAGATCCACTTTTCAGTCGGTCAGCTCTTTAGAGAAAAGGAAGGAACTTGATTTTGTTTACTTTCCTACGAAACTGTAATAATCTACATGTCTGATAATTCTCTTTTTAAACACTAAATGCCTGCTGCATCCTAGTGTAGGAGAGGAACAGCTCTGTCCCCAAAGCTTGGGAGAGCTAAGGCAGATCCATACCCACGCGTGGTTTCAGGAGGTGTGGTTTTTGTGACAGCGTATGGAACTAGGGTGAAACACTGGAGCACTCCTGTATGTTGAAGAATATATTGGCAGGGAACTGCTTTAGGTACAGAGTGAGTTGGGATGCTCCAGGCTGACCCATGGTTGGCAGTGTTCTGCACTTGTAGGATAAGGACATGGGTGCTTGGGTGGTAGGTGATGCAACAGTGTCAGGGTGGCGGTTTTCAAATCCTGTAATAGGACTAGGACTGAGGTATGGTTGATCTCTTTTGGAACAATAATTTGGTAGCCGTATGGAAACTGATTATATACTGAAGCCTTTTGGGAGGCTACTGAGGTAGCTCAGGTAGAGAATGATAAGGACCAGAACAGAAGTGGTGGAACACAGAGTTGCTTATGTGATGGTTATGTAGTCAGTAGGAGCAAATGTCATACTATGCATGGCACAAGTGAGACATATGTTGGTAATACTGTGGGGAGAGCTGCCAAGCTGAGATACTGGGTTAAGTAGTTACTTACTGGTTGCTGGGGCAGAATACCAGACATCCACAACTAAAGGGAGGAAAGTTTTATTTTAGCTCACAATTTAAGAAGTTTTCACACACACCATTAACAGATGGCCAGCAGTGATGGAAGCACATGGCAGAGGTTTAGTGGGAAAAAAAGATTTTTAAAACTTAAAGTACCAAGTATTACTGCCTTACTGTTCTGAAACTGGCAAAATCAAGAACAAAAGGCCAGATACTTGAACCTTATTGTTCTGATCATTTAGGAAATACCAAGAACTATGGGAATTATGAGCTAGGAACTGTTAACCAAAAACAAAATATGGTAAGATTACAGAAGGGAGCCCATATTATTGGTTTCCTTATGTTATAAAACTTTATTTTTTTGTAACTGTGACTTTCTAAGCAGTAGTTTCAAAGTTTTTTTTTAATGCAAGCAATAGTTTATTAAGTCAAACGAAAGATAAAAGAAAACCTCTTGGCTGATAAGCTAGGAGGAAATCCATTCAGGTCTTCGTTAGCGAAAGAGAAGAAAAAGAAACAAAAGCTCCTGGTCAAGAAGCCAGGAGGAGGCCCAAGTGGGAATACCCTGCTTTCAAAGTTTGTCATGTATGTACAGTAAGAAAGTCGTCATGTTACACATTGCCTGCCCTGTTCCCAGGACACTGTGCTTCATATTAAAGTGTGGCAGAGCTTCTGTGGTAGGTGGAGATTTAAGATTGGTCTTGTCAGGGTTCCTGTCGCATTTTGAGCACATACTAGACTCATCCCTACTACAAATGGCAGTGTGTGCCTGCTGTGCCACTCCATAACAGCCTGAGACCCTGTTGCTGTCAGTTGTCTAATTTGTCTTAGTTCAATTGTCTGAGTGTGCCACAAGAAAACACTATACGCCTAGAAGCAGCAGAAATGTATTTCTCATGGTTCTGGAGGTTCTGGAGAATCAGGACACCAGCATGGGTCAGCTTCTAGGGCAGGTCCTCTTCTGGGCTGGTGACTTAATCTCCTCCTATTCACAGAGTGGGAGGGAAGCAGGCTCCCCTGTGACCCCTGAAGGACACTGCTCATAATGTAACGGCTCTGCCATCAGGGCTTCCTATAATCTGAGGAATCTCAGGCTCTCTTCATGCCTGTCAGTGGAAAGTGGAGTATCAGCACAGGAATGTGGGCACTGTGGGCCAGACAGTCAACCTTAACACTTTTGGCCAGCTTCCTGGGGCCCAGAGTGGCTCCTGCTCACTGCTTAGAGTAGCTGTTACAGTTAGTGGCCGGCAGAAAAGATTGAGTGAACTTATTTTTGCTTTCATATTATGCTGCACAAAACAGAAACTTGAGCACAATACTTTGAGATCCTGTTAAGAAAGGTTGTATGAAATTGTAAAGTATTAATCATAACCGTAATTTTTTTACCTGTTACATGCCATACTCTTGTCACTGGGGTTTTCTTTTCTGTGACCAGAAACGGAAATGTTATATCTATAATAATAGGGATTTTTACATAGGCATTTTGTGCACGGATCCTATGAGCACTGGAGCTGTTTGTCTTAATGATAGTTTATTTGTTGTCATGGCTACTTAAAGGAAAAATCCAGAGGAATTTCAATCCCATATCCAAAGTTTACTACATTTTTTTTTTTTCCAAGACGGAGTCTTGCTCTGTATTCCAGGCTGGTTTTGAGCTCACTGTCCAGA
Source organism: Ctenodactylus gundi (assembly GCA_004027205.1). Taxonomy (NCBI): domain Eukaryota; kingdom Metazoa; phylum Chordata; class Mammalia; order Rodentia; family Ctenodactylidae; genus Ctenodactylus; species Ctenodactylus gundi. The sequence continues at coordinate 147,080 of PVKB01004002.1, forward strand.
CTGGCCTCAAACTCAGGGCAGTCCTCCTGCCTCAGCTTCCTGAGTACTAGGATTACAGGCATGCTATTTAAATAGCTTATGTGGGCCTGGCATATCAAACTCAGGTACTTAGTGCTTGCTAGGCAAGCACTTTAACGCTAAGCTATTCCTCCGGCCACCAAATTGACTCTGTTCTCTTTGGCCTTAAAATATGTTTCTATCCTTGCCCAAGTCCAGTGAGTTACAGGTGCCTAGGAGAGGGACTTGTGTGATTGCTAGTGTCTGAATGATACCCAGGTCTTCCTACAGCTAAGTCACATCTGAATAATACTGTATTATGTGGCTGCTAATGGTCAGGTGTGCCTCATGTTCTGTAACATAGTATCATTACCACTAATGAGAGAGTTAATAAATCACTGAGCAAATGAGAGAGAATGGGCACACTGTGAGAAATGCCAGACTTAATTAGGGATAGAGCTTTAAAGGGCACCTGGATTCCATAAAGAGAAAGTGAGATAAACTTTACACATTACAAACTTGTGCTTAAAATTTGTTGAGGTTGGGACATAGGCTGTGTGGGTGTGGTCTTTACTTAGTCTGGGTGATGTATCACTTTAAAGCCTGCATGGATTGTTACAGGAACATGGATCATTAAAGCACAGTGACTCTTGAGAATAGTTATCATGTCTCAGGCGTGTGTTCTGTTCTACACATGGAAGCCTTACCACTTCTTATCTGAGGAAATTAAGGCAGAAGGAGGCCTGCATCACGTAGTCTAGACTACACCTAGAAGTCCTGGATGCCGAGCCAGGTGGATTAAGGCCAAGCTTGTGTTTCTTGAGCATTGGTGCCATGACTGAGAATCCCGCATGGGTGAATGCCCTGTCCTCGTCCCTCTGCCCTCTTTAATTTTTTTTAAAAGCAAGGTTCTGCATAGTTAAGAACATACTATATGTGTATGAAATTAAGTGAAGTTTTAAACAGGTAGAGACATACAATGTTTAAATGGTTATTACTCATGGCTCCCTTCAATAATGGCTACTATTAATCTATTTTTTTGGACCTTTGGCTGGTTCATATGTTTTTTATTCTCCTTGTTTCTCTTTTTTACTACTATTTTTAATAAGACTTCCTCAGATATTTTTCATGTCATTTATTTTTGCTTTAAAATTTTCTTTTTGCTGAGTCCCAAAGGTAAAATTGAATTAAAGTATGTGAAATTTTTAACCTGATCATATTTTTTGTAAATTGATTGTGCTAATAAAATTTACCAGTTTCATCATCAGTTTATGAGAACAACTATGTCATCCTGTCTTTCCTGTAGTATCCTCCATACAAAGAAACATAGAAGAACTTCAATCTCTAATTATATATTTTTTTACATTTCTTTCACACATTCTACTTTGTGTATTTGCGTAGCATATCCATTTACTCTATTTCTACTTTGAAAATATTTTTAGATGAATTAAACAGAATTGGTGATCAAACGTTATGAATACCGGAAACCATTCAGTTGTTCTCTTTAGAATGGTTAATTTGCATTGCAATAATTTCACCTTAGTAAAAGACATTTGTGTTCATGTGTGCAGTGCCAGAATTGTGTGATCATGAGAGGCACAGTGTGGGGCCTGCACAGAGAGCCCAGGAGGGCTGCAGTTCCTGCATAGTATTTGGATAGTGGACACAATGGGCAAAGCATGAGACTTCCCTTCTGCCGGTTAGTTTGTATTTTGTTAAGTTTATTACTGAATGAAAGTATTTGACTTTCTTTACCGGGAGGATGCTTTACTAGATAATAACATGCAGGTTTTATGGTTGCCTGCCTGTCAGCTCAGTGGCCCAGGGAGTGTAGAGTTAAAATTAGCTAAGTCAGCAGACAATGGAAACCCCTTGACAGGGCATCATAAGCAACCCTGCACCCTTGAGGCTGGACTGAGGGCTGCTAGAAAACCATGTAGCTAAAGTGAGAGAGAGACTGCTGGCCAAAACCAGAGCTGCGTGCAGTGCCCCAGATCCCTCCGGAGCCCTCCTTCTACTGCTGAGGGCCACTGCACATCATGCTGGCTCATATTCGGCCTCTGGAAGTAACCTGTTTGTGTCCTCTCTCCATTGCTCTAAGAAGGAACAGTTTTTCATAACACTTGTATGAGCTCTGATGTATTGGGCTGATTAACCTTTGTCATTCATTTTATTGTGGATTTTATTCTCAGAGTGTTGGTTCCATTTGAAAATGTGGAGGCTATATGTTTAAAGGTTTATAATTTTGTCATTTTGGTGTTGTCCTATCAGTTATTTTATGCTGCTCTAGCCTTTCTTCTATTAAAATTTTGAGTCAGCAAAAGTCTAAATGATTTCTGGATTACTAAGTTTTCTTAGCAGTTCTTATAGGTAAACATTGGGGTAATTTTATTATGCTCCAGACCTGGTTTGGGATTTGAATTGAATTGTTATAAATTCAGAGTTAATATGGGGCAGAATTGATATTTTTGTGATATTCAGTCTGAAATAATCCAAAAGCTGTGGTTAGATTTCTCTGAAATCCTTTTTATAAGGATTTTTACATTTTTATAAGTAATTGTATGCCAGCAAAAAAAAAAAAAAAAAAAAACCTCGGTAAGTAGATACTTTTATTTTAATCAATTTCACTTTTTACTAGACCTAGAAAAATAATAAATGACAGTCTCTCCCATTCCTAGAGATCAGAAATGAATATTGAATTTTATTATTTTATTTTGCTTATAATAAGAAATTCACATGACTTGGGTATTATTTTCTTCTGGTTGGCTCAACGTTGAGTTGAGGAGCACTGCCTAAGGCTGTTTGCACCCAGCTCTTGTCATTAGCAACAGGTCTGGTCTGGCTTTCATCCTGAACAGTCACATTATGTTTTTTTGTGATCTTAACTCTTAAAATTGAAGAGATTGGCATTTGATTTTTAAATTTTTGTGGAGTCTAGTTTTTTGGTTTGTTTGTCGTTCAGAGTGCACAGGTATTAAAGCCTTTCTCGTGCATTCATGTTGCATTCAAGTTTCATCCGTTATGTGAGGAAATTAAACCTCAATTTTATATTGAGGTGAGCAAGAGAAAATTTCCTGAATTTCTGAATAAAAAGGCACATTCTTCTGTAATAAAGAGTCATGAGTGTAGGGATATAATGATAGCCATTTTCTCCCCTTTTGTAACAAAGGAAGAGGGTTGAATTTCCAGTTAGTGTATTTATCTTTGTAATAATAATAATAGCTGAAAATGATTCAGCACTTACTAGTTGTCAGACACTTCTGTGGGCTTTGTGTGTATTAACCCACACATTCCTTATAGTAACTGTGATGAAAGGACTATTATACACTTTTATCTCTTTTCCTAGGTGAGAAAGAAAATGGGAAGTCAGAATACTCTTACTTTTGAAAGTGCTATTAATACCACAATGGTCAGCAACTTTATGCTTATGTTTCTTTATAGATCACTGGCTCACACATAATTCAAAACCCACAAAGAGGCCAAGAGTCTTTATATTAAATATGCTCTTAATAATCCTTTCTGTGTGCCAGTCTGTCCTCAAGCACACTTGATTGTGCACCATTTTATATTTAATATGTCACATTTACATAGCAAAGTAATGAAGGCACTGTGAATATGAGCACACTTAGCCCTTTCTGCTTCGGAGCAATGGGCTACCCAGGATCAGGTTGCTTCCACTGATGCAGGAGTGTCAGAATGGGTTCTCACTGCATTCTTACCTGGCGAGAACCTGAGCCAGATAAATCCACTGATATATTTTTAAAAATCACAGGGTGGGGCTTGCTCCTTCTTGGCACCCTGGAGCACCCGTGCCACAGCCCCTTTTCCACTCTCTTCATGGCTGGCCATAAAGACTTGGCTCAGGAATCACAACTGCATATCCAGCTTTATCATGTAAAAGTGCTGTTTTCCACAAAACAGTAGAATGCAACTGGACCCAAGTTCTCTGCCAGCTTATTAGCAGTAATAACCTTTTCTCTAGGCAGTTTCCTTTCCTCCCCCCTTCTCCTTCCAATCCCTCCCCTGATGCTCTTGGACTTGAACCCGCGGCCTGTGCACTCTAGGCTAGCACTTGACCCTTGAGCTCCACCCTAGCCTGCTTGTCTTCCAGTTTCTCGTAATGCGTGACTTAATTTCCATCGATGAGCTCACCAGATGCACTTTTAATATTTATATTTCTAGCCATATTTTGTTTATGACAACGTATACATATTTGTAGTTCAGTAGGTCTTTTTCTGTGAAGTTCCTCAAAACTCTTCTATGCTCTACTTCCCAATTCCAAAACCACTTCTGTGTTTTTTACATATTTGCTGTTGCAAAATCTTGAAATGTGTGTGTGGAGGTTCTCCAGAGAGACAAAGCCAGTAAGATACTCATTTGTGTGTGTGTGTGTGTGTGTGTGTGTGTGTGTTAGGTTTTGGTTGCTGTGTCAACACCTGACATACACAAATTAGGGAAATTTGTTTTAACTCACAGATTCAGAAGATCACAGTCTATTGGGGTGCTGGCAAGAGCAGAAGCACATGGCAGAGGCAGAGGTGGAGGCAGCTCCTTACACCCTTGCAGGCAGGAGGCCCAGTCAAGTCCAGTCCATTCCCAGAAGGAAGGCAAGAAACAGCCTATGTCCTTCCAGGTCCTGCCTCAGTAATCCACCCTTTCTGGGTCTAGCCTCAGTGATCTGTCCCTTCCAGGTTTAAGCCCCCACCACATGCCTGGAATCCAGTCAACATGCCTGTTCCACCACACGCTCATAATCCACCCCTCCAGACCAGGCTTCAGACTCCCACTAGCACATGATTCTGTTGATAATCCATGATATCCAAATACATGAGACTTTTGGGGGAAATTTCAGAGTCAGACCACAATATTCTACCCTTGGCCCCCAAAGACTTGTGTCCATCTCCCCCTGCAAACTGCATTTAGTCCTTCTGTAAGAGTTGCTGTCTTAGTTACTTTTTCGTTGCTGTGACTCAATAACTGACATTTATGACTTTAGGAAGGAAAAACTTATTTTAGCTCATAGTTTGAGAAAGTCTCAGTCCATTCATGGATGGGTAGCTGGAAAATGGTGGAATTAAGTGGTGGGGTCCTTAATCTCAGTTTCACGTAATCGCTGGACAAGGGCAGAGTGTCGACACACTTTTTGCCAGAGCATAGCACGAGTGACTTTGAGTTCTCTTGCCAGGGCAGTTCTCCTCCCCTTCTGAAAAGGAGCCTGTCCTTCCCAGTCCACACTTGTATCAGCATTCTGGTCTTCAGATTTATTTTTAGTGCACAGTTTCAAAAATCTAAGCGATCCGGCCTCCCTGGCCCCTGAAGCTCGGAAAGGAGGAAAAAGAAACGAACATTGTTACAGCTTCGTCCTGGGAGAGCTCTGTCTTGCCTGAGTCTACAGAATCTCTTTGGTTCTGGTTTCGCTTGGCTTTCTGTCTGCAAAGCAGTGAGCAGCTGTCCAGCCTCTGCCATGTGCTTTCACTGTTGCAGGCTGCCCATGTGTAATCTTTGTGAGTTTTTCTGAAACTGTGGGCTAAATAAATCTTTTCCTCTCTTAAATTGTGGATATTGGGTATTTTGCCACAGCAACAAGAAAGTAACTACGACAGCCTGTGAGGCGCCATTGAACAGAACTTCTGCTTGGCTGCCACCTTGCCTGGAAGTCCTAGCTAAAAGTTTGTTAATTATATTTACCTTTTCAGACAATCATCTCTTTGTTTCATTGATCTTTTGTTGTTTTAAGAAAAATCCGTGTTTCATTTATTTGTGTTCTGATCTTTTTTACTTGTTTTCTTCTAATCTGTTCTTTTTTAAGTTCTTGAGAGGTGACTTTAGGTTATTTGAAATATTTGATTTTTTTAAAATGTAGGCACTCATTAATATAAAATTTGCTCTTAGTGTTGCTTTTATTGTGTCTCACACAGTTTTGTATATTGTATTACCATTTTCATTTGTTTATAAGAGTTTAAAATTTTCCCTCTGACTTCTTCAATGACCCCTCTGTTCCTTTAGAAGAATATTGTTCAGTTCCATGCATTTGTATAACTTCTAAAATTTGTTTGTTTGTTTTTTTTTTTTTTTTTTGACTCCCAGGTCTGTTCTGATCAGAAAAGATTTCAGAACCTGATTTTTAAAAATTTGTTAAGTCTAGTTTTGTAGCCTAAGATATGGTCTGTTTCTTTCTCTTTCTCTCTCTGTCTCTTTTTTGAGGGTGATTGATAGATTGATTCAGTGTTTCACGCCGTACACAGGCTGGTTCTGAACTCAGGGTGTAGCTCAGGCTGGTCTTGAACTCACTGCAACCCTCCAGCTTTTGCCTCCACAGTAACGAGATCCCAGGTGTGTGCCACCACACCTAGATAATTTGTATGTCTTTCTAGAGAATAGGCCATGCTAAGGAAGCACTTTAAGCACTGATGTACTACCCTCCCCGCCCTACAGCATCTGCTTCTAGGAGTGTTCTGTTGGTTGAGAAGTGGATGTTGTGGTTGGGTGAACTATTACATAAATGCTAAGTCCATTTGAGCTACAGTTTGGTTTTACTCTATCCTAGTTAATTTTTGTGGGAGAAGTCTGGATGATCTCTCTACTCTTCACTGCCACTCACTGGTGCTTCTGTCACCCTTTAGATCGAGTAATGGTTATTGTACAAAGCTGGTGCTCTACCGTTAGGTGTGTGTAGCTGTGTAGTACTTATACCTTCTTGTTGAAGAACCTCAGATAAAGCCAGTAGTAGGGCTCTGCCTACCTGGCCTCCTCTACCCTGGTCACCTGAGACAGTGGGTTGGATTCCAGAGGTAGAGATGGAGGGCTTCCTTACTACCACCTGGTGTGACACCTTGATATCTCATTTTCAATCACTTTCAGCTTTTTTGTTCACTGGCAACTTTAAGAACTATATGAGACTTTGGGCTAAATGTCTGTTTCTCTGGTCTCTGGCAGGCGGGAGTTTGTGGATGCATATGTGAATTATGTCTTCCAAATCTCAGTTCATGAATGGTACACAGCCTTCTCTAGTGGCTTTCTAAAGGTGTGTGGAGGCAAAGTCCTTGAGCTCTTCCAGCCTTCGGAACTACGGGCCATGATGGTGGGGAACAGCAATTACAACTGGGAAGAGCTGGAGGCGGTAAGCTCGGAGTTGCTGCTCTCTGGCCTGCATGGTGCACTCAGGCCTGGGCCTCAGTGCACTGGGGGGCTGGGGCTTAAGGTGCACATAAGGTTGCCTCTTAGTCTCTGTGCAGATGGCACACAGTATCTGTTGTCATAGTTTTCCTGTTTTCTGTAGTATCTTGTTTTTGTCTGTTTTGGACAGACTGCCATCTACAAGGGTGACTACTCAGCCTCACACCCTACGGTGAAGCTGTTCTGGGAGACATTCCATGAATTTCCGCTGGAGAAAAAGAAGAAGTTCCTCTGTAAGTGTCATCTCGGTGTGATATTTGTCTGTTCTTTAGCCCTGCAGATAGTATAGGGAGATATGATTAACTCTGCAGGCAAGATGCCTCTCTTAAAGGATGAAGGGTATGTAGTCACAGCTCAGGCACAGAGTTGGTTGCTGATCCATTTCTCTGCCTAATAGGACAGGTTGCAAAAAAGAAGAAAGGAATCTTATCATTGATTGTCACTTTCTTTAAAAGTAGTAGTTATTGAAACTGGACATGGTGATATGCACCATAGTCTCAGCTAGTTGAGAGGCTGAGGCAGGAGGATCCCTTGAATGCAGGTGTATAAGGCCAGCTCACGCAACATAATGAGCCACTGTTACCAAACAAACAAAAACGTACTTGGGGTGTATGAAAGTGATCCCTTAAAGTATTGTATTTGTTGTGTGAATAAACCTCCCTTATTATTGGCGTGTGCCTGCTGTAGGCACTTTATACATGTTGCTGGGGAAGTGTTGTTTATGATGACAGCTTTATTGTAGTGTAGTTCAAGCTTCTAGGCAGTTTCCCATCCTAAGATGTGCAGGTCAGTGGTTTTTAGTCACACACAGCATCATAAACCTGTCACGAATCACCTTGCGTGGGCACCCTGCCCCTCTCTGTCCCCACTTCCCCGTGTATCCCCTTGTGTCCTGCCTGGTCTTCCTGTCCCTCGGGGTTTGCCTGCTCTTGGCATTTCCTGTTAATAAAATCATGCAGGGTGAGGGGAGCACCTTGGGAAAGAAGTGAGATTAGTTTTAAGTAGACTTTTAAAAGCAGTTGAAATCTTTCTGTATTAGTGTCTGTGTATAACCAACATTAGAAACTAGTCAAAGAACAGTATAGAATTTTTACCCATATTAAAATCAAGAATGTGAAGGCACTCTCTTTGCCTTATAAGAATAAGCATGTAGTGATACTAATGCAGAATTCTGTCCAGAGTGCTGCCCATGGAGCCAGGGGGACGGGAAGTGACCTCACACCAGTGCTGTCAGCAGGGCCTGCCTTGCTTCTGCCTGGTGTATGGACTGCAGGGAAGCAACGTGTAAGTCCAGACGTGGCAGGGCTGGCCAGGGGAGCCCGGAGAGCCATGCATCCTGGGGATGCCTCTTCAAGCCTATGGTTTTCTTTAGAAAAAGGCATTTTTTGTTCCAGGAAATTCTATTAAGTCTGGAGATTTGGGGCAAGATTATATATCATAGTTGTAGGTTATTTAAAAGTGTTTCTTACGATTTTTCATTATTAGTAGTTCCATAGTTAACTACAAGAAAGTTGTCTAGCAAAGGAAACAGGTAAAGACAGCTGTCTGTCTGTCTCTTTTTTCCCCTCTCTGTGTGTGAGCTTTCTTTGGAGAGGGGGGACCCTGTTGTGTCACGAGAGTGAAATGCTTGATACAGTGTCCGAGTCAGAGCCAGGGGGATGGGAGCCCTCAGTGCTGACAGAACAGTTAGACACGTGAGGTGAGAGAAGACTCCAAAATTCCAGGTACTTGGTCATCTGCCTAAGCGCTCCAAGGCAGCCCCTCTTTTTCTGTTTCCGTAGTTCCTTTATTTTTAATTTTTCAAAAGCTTATAACATTTCTGAGAATGTTTCTAAGCATCTGCCCCTTTGTCAGGAGCTTTTGAGTACTCCTCCTGTCAGGCACAGTGTCATATCTGCCTCTCCTTGGCCAGAGGAGGGTGACTGGATTTTCCTGGTGCCCAGCTGTTACTGGTGTCCTTTCCTGCAGTGTTCCTGACGGGCAGTGACCGGATCCCTATCTATGGCATGGCTAGCCTGCAGATTGCCATCCAGCCTGCAGCCAGTGGGGATGAGTACCTGCCTGTGGCCCACACGTGCTACAACCTGCTAGACCTGCCCAGGTACCGCAGCAAGGACATTCTGCGCACACGGCTCTCCCAGGCCCTGGACAGCTATGAGGGCTTTAGTTTGGCCTGAGATCTTGCCTGTCCCTCCCTCTCACAGTGTCCACAGTGAGGCCTGTACAGAAAACCACCTGGTGTGATCTGTTTTTTTTACCACCTCAGCACATTGGAACTTTTGAGTCCAGATCCTGGGTGATGTGTTTCTGGGGCTGTAAATGGCAAGCAGCCTTTCTGGAAAGTAGGGTTGGGATGGAGTGACATGCTGGCTTTGGTCTGGAAGGTGATTCATTTTTATCAAGCTTCCCAGTGTTTCTTGCACCTGTGAGTGTGTTGAGCCCTTATGGATAACATGTCCATAGATATCCAAACTTCCCTTTCCCCAGTGTCTGCACTCCATTTCTCTTCTCAGTGCTTCCTGCCTCTCTGGAATTCTTGTTCCTTCCCAAGAATGGCCCTGGTCCACCTCCTTTTCCTGTGTGTGTGTGTGTTAGCCCCTCTCCGTGCAGCTGTGGGGATGCCCTCACCTGCTGCTGCCCTGCTCTGTCCAGAGGGGGAAAGGATTGCTTCAGAAATGCCCAACTCAAGGCTGGGCCTGGGTGCCTGCCTTTTCACAAAGCACTGGAGAATTTCTGGAAGCTTTATGAAAAGCACATCTGTCTGTAAAGTTCTTAGCCGGGTGTGGTAGCACATGCCATTAATTCCTGCTACCTATGAGACTAAAGCAGAGGAATCGGGTAATTTAGGGAGAACTCTCCACGAAATTGTAGAAAGGCAGAGAACGTAGTGCAGTGCATGGCATGCAAGGCCCTGGGTTCTGTCCCTCCGGGCCAGCCTGCCCTCTGCCTCCAGTGCCGCAGACCCCTGCTGAGTCGGGTGGAGTTCTGTGGCTCAGCTGTGCCTCTCTGGCAGTAAGGGGACATTTCCACCTCCTTCGGTACCTTGCTTGTGGAGAAAGTGGCATTGATGTTCTATAGGAGTCTCTGTTGCACCATAAAAGCAGAAATACATTTTGTATTCCTTTCTGCAACTGTCTATCTCCTTCCTCCCTTTTCATTTCTCCTTTACCTGTCATCCTTCCTTCCCTCTTTTCCTTTCCTTCCCTTACTTCATCCTATTCCCTTTCACTTAATTTTCCTTTTTCCCCCTCTTCTCCAGTAGCTGCATGATGTTTTTTAAATTTTTTAAATTTAAGTTGCAAAATTTCTACTTAGATTTTTTCTCAATTATTAAAATTGAAGGGCATTCTTTAGGATAAGATTTTTGTTTGTCATATTTGAAATATTTGTTTACGTGGGATTTGGGGGGATGATACTTAAGGCAAATATGTGTATTTCAAAAATGACATTTCAGCCTTTCTTCATCATGAGAAAATTCTACATGATCAAAGAACCCAGGTGAGCTTAATTTTAAAACCCTAGTAACTAGAGAAAAAGATTTATTTATATAAAGTGAATATTTATGAACTGTGATACAGCGTCAGATCTCAGTGAAGGATTGTAGGTTTTTTTCTTTTAAAAACTTAACTCCAATTGTTAAATTGGTAGTTTTTCAGTCTTTATAAGTACAAGATTTAAAAAAGATATATGGTTATATGAAATGTTTTATTTTCTATGTGTGTGCATATAGTTCAATATTATGTAATAAATTTGGTGTTTTAACTTAGATGTCTTTCTCATTGTATTTGCAGAATGGACAGCTTGCTTCCGTTGGAAGCCTAATTAGTCAGGATCCCAGGTAATGGAGCAGGAGGTCAGTACGAGAGGAAGTCCAGGTGCTACAGCATCATCCAGGAAGTGGGACTGGAGCAGATAGTGGGGCCAGTAGAGGTTCCAGTTGGTGCTGCGGGCGAAGAAGGCGGTGGCCTCAGCACAAGGCTCAGCATGGTGGTGTTCTAGGGAGAGTCTAGAGAAATTTAAAAGTGATATCAAGAAAGCCAGAAACTGGCAGATACACCCGAGGGGATATTGAGGTAGGGTTTGTTCAGGAGTTTAGAGCTTTGGGGCAGTGTGACTGGATCCTGGTTTTAAAAAGGAAATGTGGACAGCGAGTGAATATATTTGGAGGAAGTGGGATGTGAAGGGCTAAAGCAGAAAGATGCAGCTCTAAACAGTGAGGCCACTAGACAGGGGGAGACATACGTGCAAGAGGCAGAGGAAGTCAGATTTGTCTGTGTGATGGTGGCCTTTATGTCACCTGTGCGTTGAGGGTGAATCACAGCAGAGAGGTTATTTCCAATAAGTTTATAAGATAAGTATGACATTGTTTTCACAGATTTAATAAATATGTGCCTTAAAAGTAGTAGAGAGAAGAGTATCTTTCCAGTAATAAGTTCCATTCAATGAACAAGACAAAAAGAGTAGCCTGCCTCGTGGAATTGCTGTACAGGTCAGTGAATTCTTAGTCGTGTCCCATCGCCAGAGCACAGCATCTGATGACACCCACAGCCTAAAAGGAGAGGTCTATCCTAGCTCACAGCTTCATAGATCTCTTTATGTACCGTTTAACAGCAGAAATGGCAATGGTGAAAGGTGAAGACAGCAGAGAAACTGCCCATCCTGTGGCAGCCAGGGCATAGGAGAAGGGAGCAGCTGGTGAGGAAGGTGCTCCTCCACCCTGCCCCCCTGCCCTGCATTCTGGCTGCACACTCAGCCAGGACCAGAGAGCACAGCACCCCCCGCCCCCAATCCAGTCCCCTTCCACGCACAGGAGACTTGGGGGACATTTTCAATTTAAACTGGAAGCTGTTTCTCTGCCTAGCCCATAATGAACTCTCAGTAATTTTGCTCATCACTGTGACAACAGTTGGTGGTTCTCACAGCGGGGCGGGACCTGTACTGGACCAGTATGCCTACCTGCGAGAGATGGCCAGCACGTTGGCCTGCGCCTGGGTAGTGCTCGTGAGGGGTCTTTGAGAAGGAGAGGTGAAGGTGATCTCCCTGATCACGTGTCCAATGAGTTTGGTGGGTAGTGCCAGCATGCAGTAGTAGTGTCCAGGCCCATGGGCCTCCTGCTGTCTGTACCAGGTCTCCATGACTTACTGCACTCAGGGACCAGGTACGTGTGTCTTCATCCTGTCCATGGTGTCTCTGGGCCTTCCTGTGGTCTGAGCATGAGTATCCTCCAGAGTACCTGTGTTAACCCTAACCCAAGATGACAGCATGGGAGAAGCGAGCAGGTGAGTTAGTAAGATGGTGCCTTCGAGAGTGCACGCGGTATCCTTAAGAAAGGCATCCCAGGGAGGTGCCCGCTCCTCCCAGTGTGCGGGAACCAGCCACCAAGGGGACCTGTCCTCTGCAGTGCAGAGTTTCCGGTCTCCAGGGCTGTGAAGCTTCTCTTTGTGCCGTGTTGGTGTCCTCCCTGCGGGGCAGGAGCAGCTCCCAGAGGTGTGTTCATGCCCCTCCAGAAGACACCCAGAGGGGTGCGTTGCACTGGGTGATTCACTCTGCGAACTGTTTTTGTTTCAGAAAAAATAAAAGGAAATACATGTTTCATTTTTTGACTTTAGATTTATAGAAAAGTGCTAAAGTTGATAAGAGTTCACATGGCCCTCATGTGGTTTTACCAACTGTTTACACCTGTGTCATTATGTATGTTTTTTAAATCGAAGGATCCAGTGTTGGGAAATTACTGTGAATTCCACAGTCACTCTGACGTCCTTTTCTGAGATCGGGTCTGGCATTCCTCACTGCTTTCATTGTGGTCAGATTTACTAAAGTGCCAGGATTCAAGGCTTTGGCTCTGGTTGGAGCTGAGAGCGAGGTAGGATAGAAAACGTAAAGAAAGGCAGAGGACAAGGAAAATTGTAACTTTAAAATTGTACTTTGAAGGAAAACTGCAGCTTCAAGACACAACGTTAGCCAAGGTTACGATGCCATTTTTCCTCACTCGGAAAACAAAATGAGTCTTAAAAATACAATAAACCTGTAATTTAAGCCATTTCTTTTCACCTATGGATTAAGCCTGCACTTTTTCTCCCACATATATTATAGATTCACAAATTCCCAGATTTCTACCTCAAGAAAACAGTGCTGTTAAATAGAAACCATGTCTCAAACTACAAATATGTGCAAATTGTTTGCATCCTAACCTTGCCCACCTGCAAGGTGGCCCACAGACACTAGGTGCACACGTCCCAGGTCACCCATGTGAGGATATCCCAAAACATGAGTACTCCTCTCAGTACTAGACTGCTGTGTGTCACCTCTCTCTCCTCAGTCTCTCCCTCTGCCCCCCTGCATTTTTCTTCTCCAAGTGTGTACTTTATGTTCACCGAATCTGTCTATGCCTCTCTGTAGTACACCTGAAATGCTTTCTCTGTGACAGAAGTTGGGGGACCTTTGCCCTTCTGTGGGTCAGGTGTGTTCAAGTCCTTCTCCATTAGGGGGACCTTCTGGGGCCTGCCTGATGACAATGGTGCAGGTGGTTCGGACCCTGTCACCTCCATGGAGGAGGGCGCATGGCAGGCTTTTGGAGGATGATAGGTGGTCTGGCCACTCCTGGGCCCTGTTTGGCCAACTGCTGTGTTGCCAGCACAGTTGATAAAAGGTAGCATTTCTCTCTGGAAAATACTTTTTATGAGGACGAATAAGAGGCTTGCGTTTATATAAGCGTAGTGATTTCTGGGCTTAAAAAGTTTTTTTTGCAAGACTTCTTAGGTAACTTTGTGAATCTTTAGGAAGGAAACAATATATATCACCAAACTTTTCAACTGACGGCCCCATCTTTTGGCAAAAGAGGAGCAGAGTATCTGTTAATCGTGGCATTATCAGAATCAGAGTCTGGAATTCAGTTCAACAGCGATTAACAGGTGATGGGAGAGGTGGGTCACGAGGAGCCTGCAAGGAGAGACTGTCCTGGGCTGTCTTCAGCAACCTCAGCTTGGTCGTTGTGGGGCAGTGTGCACTGGGAGCTCTGCTTCTGGTTTTGTGGGGTGTGGGGAGCAGGGTTGTGGACAGATAAGGGGGGAAGGGAGCAGCCCTGTGTCTTCAGAAGTGAGCCCTCTCCTCTGGGTGCCATGGCCCTCCCATTCAGCAAATGGAGTCCACCGCTGTGCCTTTCTGGGAGGACAAAGGGGCTGAAAGGACTGAGCTGGGGAGGCCTCGTCCTCCCTCTCCACGGGCTGCTGCTCATGGCCCATGCCGCGTGAGGCACAGGCTTCCTTTCACACCTACAGCTGGTCCTCCTGCTAGGGACTCATGCGTGGAGCAGGTGCTGGAGGGGTGCCGTTTCCCTCAACCTAGCTGGCCCTGGCTTCAGCACTTTTTCTCTTGCCTCGGTGTGCAAGGCACCAAGAAAAGCCATTCAAGTGTCAGCGCTCCCTCCTCAAATACAGTCACAGAGTCTGCTGCTTTTCCTTGGCATTGCGGAGGTAGGGCCTGGACTTGCCCCAGTCAGAACAAAGAAATGAGGCAGCCTGGCCTTAGGAGGCTGCACAACTGCTTTGGTTTGCATCTTGAGTGTCCCCCAAAAGCCTTAAGTATTTGGAATTCTGTGTTATTGGGAGGCTGAGCTTGGCTGGAAGGGGTAGATATTTGGAGTTTGACCTGGAGGATTTGTATCAATTTGTTAAGATTGAGGATTGCCTAAGGCGGAGCTTTCAGGTGTTATTTATTGACTTCAAGACCTGGAAATGCCTCCCCACCCCAGCTAGCAGCTTCAAGTTATTAAAGGAAGAACAAACATCATTACAGCCTCTTCCTGGGAAAGCCCCAGTCTCAGGCAAACTGAGTTTTAGGCTTACTTGGCTTCTGTCTGCAGTGGGGTAAACAATTCTCCAGCCTCTGTCTCTACCACGTACCTCCACTGTTGCTGGCTGCGCCATGATGGACTGTGGAACTTTCTGAAACTGTGAGGTAAATGAATCTTTCCTTTCTTAAGTTGTGAATGTTGGGTGTTTTGTCACAGCAACAAGATAAGGCAGAAGTTGGTACGGGAGAGGTGGGGTGGTTGCTGTGACTTTGCTCAGCAACGTGGTTTGGAAGCCTTTGGAATTGGTGTGCGGGAGACTTTGGAAAGGTTTGAAGATGCTGGCTGGAGAAGCCTTAGATTGCTGTGAGCTGAGCTTCATGAGAGATTCTGGGCAGAGCTCAGAAGACCAGAATGCCGATAGAAGTGTGGATTGTAAAGGCCAGGCTCAAAAATTTTCAGATGGGAAGGCGAATTGTATTGGCAGTTGGTCTGAAAAACTGTGCATGCTATTCTGTGGCAGAAGGTGCATCAGCATTTTGCCCTTGTTCAGAGATTTTGCCTGAAATTGAAATTAAGTGTGGTGGACTACATAATCTGGTGGAAGAAATCTCAAAGTGGGCCAGTGTCCAGACTGTCACTTTAATACTGCTTGTGGCTTTCAGCCATGTCTATGTAGAGAAAAAAGGATGTGCAAAGCTTGCAGTTTTGCACGACCGGAAGGGTCTGCCAAGGCGGGCAGAAGAACACAGGGATGTGAAAGCGGCTAGCGTTAAAAAGAAGCCAAGTCCTTGGAGTAATGACTGTAAAAGAGATTCCTTGAGAGTGTCTCGGGAATCAACAAAGTGCCCTGTTTTACCAGTTAAGGGATAGAAGGGCAAAAAGACTTTGCTCTGAAAAGAGTAGCACAGGGCCAAAGAGAGAAGTGTTTGCCAAAGTCTGGTCGCCCAGAGCAGTTGGAGGCTACTGAAGCCAAGGTCAGGAGGGCCAGACTTCTGCTCCAGCCAGTGACAGACCTTGGCAATGTCCTTGTGGGCCTGGTTCTACAGGCACACAAAATGCAAGAGTTGTAAGGTCATGGAGGCTTCCACCCGATTTCAGAGGAAGGCCTTGGAAGCCAGCAGCGTGCAGTGTGGGAAGGCAATGTGAAGTTGTAAAGGGGGATCCTAAGGTGCAGTGGGGACCCCCAAAATTTGGACACGCCAGGAGCCTGGATTGTCCTCTGAGGTAAGTCACAGGTTGTGAGTTGAACCAACCCAAAGAAGAGAAGATGGAAGCTGTAGCCAGAGACAGGAGTGTGGAGATGGGACAACCCAGGCCCTTGGGAGCTCATATCTTGCCACTGTTTGCCCTAAAAGCTGAACATGGAGCTGCAGGATTTAATTATTGCCTAGCTGGATTTAAAACTTGTTTTGGTCCAATTGGTTTCTATCTTTCTGTTCTTCCCTTTTGGAATGGGAATATTTACCTTGTGCCATTGTATTTGGAAGTGCTTAACTCTGATTTTCACAGGAGCTCACAGCTAAGAGTTTGCCTTGAGTCTCAGAGGAGACTTTGCACTTAGACTTTTTAGCAGTGTTGGAACTGTTAAAAGACTTTGGCAACTTGACAAAATGCATTTT
This sequence comes from Ctenodactylus gundi, assembly GCA_004027205.1. Taxonomy (NCBI): domain Eukaryota; kingdom Metazoa; phylum Chordata; class Mammalia; order Rodentia; family Ctenodactylidae; genus Ctenodactylus; species Ctenodactylus gundi. The sequence continues at coordinate 163,664 of PVKB01004002.1, forward strand.
GCACAAGAAGGTAGACGTGAGTCTTTTGGAGGCCAGCGGCAGAATGCTATATTTTGGATCTTGAGTGTCCTCCAAAACCCTTATGTATTTGGAATTGTGTGTTACTTGGAATTGTGGGTTATTGGGAGGAACTGTTTGGCTGGAAGAGGCAGATATTTGGGGTTTCACCTGGAGGCATTTGCATCAACTTGTTGAGACTGGGGATTGCCAAGAGCAGAGCTTTCAGGTGTTTGTCATTGACTTGTGTTCCAGAAAATGGGGGAGGGGCACCTGGGATGGGGGGGTTAAGTAGCGGCTTGAAGTTATTAAAAGAAGAAGAACCATTGTTAACAGCTTCTTCCAGGGAAAGCTCTAGCCTTTGCCTGAGTCTAGGTAAGCTCTTCTGTCAGAAGGGGAATAAAGCACGCCACACCTAAGGGTGCAAGACACGAAGTCAAGTGCAGGCAACGGCAACACCTGTTGCTAAGCTTGCCAAATTGGGGATAAGTACCCAGCATCATAAGCCTCCATGCCCTACTGAGCAGATGCTGCTACTTTCCTACTTTCCTAGATTCCCCAGCATAGCCAGGCAGTATATCACAGCTGTGAGCGTGTGCCTGGAATGACCTCTACCATAGGCCCCACATGGCCCCCCAGTACAAAATGTTGGAGGACCTCTGAGAACCTAATTGTGGATTTCACTGAATTCCTCTGTGTACAAGCCTATAAATATCTGCTGGTTTTGATAAGTACTTTCTGTGTGAGTAAATGCCTTTCCCATTCACACTGAAAAGGCACAAAAAGTGGCCCAAATTCTAGTGAGAGAAATTATTCCATGCTTTGGGCTTCCCTTTGCCATTGATAATGGGCCTGCTTTTATGGCAGGATGGTACAGATGGCAGCAAAAGGATTTGGAATTGCTTGGAGGCTACACAGCTTATGGGCTGACCTCTGACATCACAACAGGAGTTGTAGAAAAGTGAAATGAATGAATCAGACTTAAAAGACATAACTGAGCAAACTGTGCCGGGAAATGCATTTGCATTGGGCCAGTTCCTACCAATAGAGCCAGTGAGGATTAAGTTCAGCCCTGCCGAGGCAACTGGGTTCTCACCTTTCAACATTTTTTATGGGCATCCTCCCATAGTCAAGGGTGTATGGGAGGAGTAAAACACTGGCAGGCTTGCCTTCAGGCAACACTGTCAAGCCCTTGGTTTAGCACGATTAATCACTGAGAACTTACTGCCTATAAGCCTGTCCACACACACCCATTAAGCCAAGTGATAAGTTACGGGTGAAAGTGGAACATCTAACCTATAGAACCCCTTTGGAGGGGCCATTCACCATTTGTCTACCCCCAAACCCCCAACCCATAGATAGGTTTCTGAGATGAGTCCTCGGGTCCACCACAGCCAGGTAAAACCAGCTTCTCAGGAGTTGGGTGCCTCCCTGGTTTAGCAGCAGGCAAGGCAGCCATCCCAAAGAAGCAGACTACTGCCCAGGGCCTTACAGAACTCTAGACTGCTTTAGACATTCCGGAACCTGACTGGTTCATACCCAGTTTCATACCCAGTGGGAACTTGAGTTGTCGACTGCCTGGTGAAAAC